>SNQJ01S0106292.1:71934-97712 GCA_010110895.2 Picea sitchensis | reverse complement strand
TTTTCCTGTTGGAATTAGCAGTCTATCGTTTTGGTAACCCTCGCAACCGAGAGTGTTGTTACATGTTATGGTTCTGTGGTAAATAGTGAAAGGCAAGAGTTGTTTGCGTTTGTTGAGGTCTTCACCCTCTAGTTTAACCACCTATTCTTACCTTGCACTTGTTGTTTTTAAACCCTAAATATTAGATTGATATCGTTTTACTCCAGTCGATGGTTGATGGAGCATTGTGCGTGCTTGGTTACTTGGACACGATTTGGTTATGTTCCTCGTTTGGCAATTTGGGAAGAAGTATGTACCTAATTGTTTATGTGAAGCTTGGGCTCGAAGTATTGCATGTTATTTGGTTAAAATGTTATGTTGTTTATATTAAGAGACACCTGTGTGTGAATTGTTGAGGCTTGATTAAGGGTATAGGGTCCAGTTGATTGCTTTGGACAATGTTTAAATAATGGATGGACACAAATGGTTATAGATAATGTGCATATTCTTGTTGGTTTTAAATGGATTTAACATTGGAGTTATGTATGATTGTGGCTCAAAGGTTATTGTGGTTTCTCATATCGATTGCAATGTTGTTTGTGATGACTATCATATAAATATTATATGGATACAAAGGCTGATGTAATTAAATATTTATGGGCATATAGATTATTGTTTGGAATCCAACAAGAAAATTTTTCAAAGGAAGTAACGATTTAAATTGTGATTTTGAAAAAGTGAATATTGTTGAACTTTGAAGGTTAGAACAAAGATATGTTTGATTGCATGTTTTGATTTATTTTCATTTTGAACAGTATCCATATTATTTCCCTAGCATTCTACCACTTTTCACTCATTACATTCCCCTCATAATCCCAATTTCATTTATGGAATCCATGTTCTGTGAAATAAATTAAAAATAAAGTCTGCGTAAAAGAGACAAATGATAACACAACAAGGATTGGTGACTGATATTTTGGTATTTTATTACACAGTTTAATTGTTTAATTAATTGTTGAACAATATTTGTGTATTAATCCCCTATAATTATACCACTTTTGGCTAATTACACTCCCTCCATATGTCCCATGAACCCTATCACCCCCTGTTCACTTGGCAATTGTTAAATGGTTTGTTATGGATGGATTTGCATGTATCTCATGTCAATTTCTAAGCCATTTTTTGATTCATGCAAGTAGAATGTCATGTATGGTTTATTAAGGGATTAGTTACTGAAGAACTGTTGCTACATGATGAGTTTCTTCAGTAGGGGAAACCATGGCAGAAATAACAAAGGCAGAGGAAATTGGAACCGAGGTCCTAGAAGGCCTAGATGTTCCATTCATTTTGATGTTGATCCTCAAGAATTGAACCAGTTGTTCCAAGGTGGGTTCTTTAAATGAATTGGTCATGGAATAGTACACCCTTGGCCAGAAAGACCTCCTTTCTAGCCTCAGAACATCCCTAGCATTCTCTCTCCTCCACATGTGTCCTTGCAATCAAAAGTCCCTGTAAATGATGGATGGAAAGAGATTGTCAACCCGATTGTCTCTCACCATCATGGATGGACCAATATGTCATTTCCTCCCCCACCACCTGTCAATCCTAATGTCCATATTTCCCGTGATGATTCACCTCTTCAATCTTCACATGCTATTAAAAGACTACAAATTGATATTCCCCCTATGCAAGATAAAGGAAAAGCAGTTGCCTCCCCTTCTTCTCCCTCGGATGATTCCTCAAAATCCATGTCTTCATGCATGCTTTTGAAGGATGATTGTTCCCATGTAATCAGTGAAATACATCCTCAAGGTTCAAATCAACCACGAGCTACTTCTGGGAAATCAAAGGGGGACAACAGTGATAAAATAAAAATTGCCTCTTAGAGTGGCAAGTATGGATTTTAGTCTGTGTTTTTATGATTTGAGTTGATAAAGACAGTGTTAATGGTTTGCAGAAAGTTTGGATAGCAAGATCTGTGTTGGATAATGTGGATTATGTATATATTTATATATTTTTGGATATGATTTAAATTATTTCTGATATTTAAATATTTAGTTTGGAAGGTATCTGAGGTAGCTACAAGGGTGGCATGTGTTAAAATTATTATCCATTTGTGTTATATTTTATGATTTGAAAAGAAGAAAAGATGGGAGTCACAAGGGGTCCCACCTACCTAGTTATTATTAATTAAAGACCCTTAACTATTATTGTTATTATTTAATTCTCCTAAACTAAATTAGTTAAGTCAAACTAACCTCACTAAAGAAATTAGTTGAACTACTTCAACTTGTTTGGAAAGAATAAAAGTTGAATGAGAAGAAGAAACAAGGGGATATTATAAGGAGAAGAAAAGACTAAGGTTTTCTCTTTTGATTTCATGAGATAGTTTCAGTTTTCATTCATTCTTGAGTTTATTCAAAGCCTAATTCTCTTTTTGACAACAGGGTATTATTGTAGACAACAAGGTTCAAAAGTAAACCAAACCCTTCATATGCTTGTTTTAGAGGTGTTGATCCATACTTGATAGTCTATGTATTCTTGTATGTTTGTGGATTAAGTTTCATAGTTGATAAAGGATATTTTGTAGAATCAAATTGGTAACAGTTTGTGGCAAGCTGATCCAAATTATAAATTTCAGTTTTACTTTCTTGTCACAGTATTTTTTTATGGTGTTCATCGGGGATATCTAAGTCAGAATTTGGTCCATGACCTCACAGGGGTTTCATAAAGAGAAAACACTTTTGATATCTCAGGATGAAATAAATTAGATTGTTATTCTGTCTCATTTATGTGTATTTATGACTTGGTTACTTTTTTATTTTTGATATTCATATTTACTTTATGTAATCTGTGTATATTTCATAAACTTATAAAAAAATTATTTTATTTTGCAACATTCTTTTCATTAATAAATTAGCTTAAACCCTTGTAATTACTACTTGCGGATTGGGAACATATTTTTTGAGGCTATAAAACTCTGGGTTATATTCCTGACTATCTTGTCCTAGCTAGGAAAGATTCGAAAATTATTGAGTAAGGTAATTCATACATTTTCCTCAACATTTATTTGGCGACCATACTGGGGAGATCTTCCATATCTCTCTGGTTGATTGTATTCACAATTATCATTGAATATTTTTTCTTTAGTGTTTTTTATTCTTTGATTGTTTTATTTTTCTCGTGACAATACCTGTTACAAGAGAGCCCAATATTGAGCACGGTCTTAAAGACCAAACCAACATTTCTTTAACTTTATTTAATTCCATATTAGAAACCGCTAATACCCGGGCTGAGCTTGAACGCACGTGGGAAGTAATTGAAGAAGACATAAGTGTTCGGGAACATTGGGAGACTAGGCAAAGGCAGCCTAGGAATCAGTTGTAGCTCTCTTTTTCCTAAAATATTCGATTGTCTTTTCATGTCCTCAATTCCTCACATCTCTAGGAGAAGAAAAGGATTGTCTCTTGAAATCACTCCTATCACTGAAATAAGAAGAAGGAACGTTATTCTGTCAACCCAACAAGATACTCTAAGGAGAACTTTTTCTGATTCAACTAGTTCATCTTTATCACCCTCACTCATTCTTTACGATATGGCATATGTGGGTGGCTCTAGTGGCACTAGAGGTGCCTCATCTTCTCAATCCTCGGACTCATCAGTGATTGGTAGCTTTTATAGCCATCCAATTCCAGTCCAATCAACTACTAACCCTGCCAAGTCCATTAAGAAGTATGGTCTATTTTAATTCGAGGAATATGCTACTACTACCCTATGGCATGTATCCTCTCCTCTAAAACTATCGCCTGCTACTCGTATGCTACAAAAATTCAAAGAGCATCTCCCTAGGTTTTCAGAAAATAACATAGTCACTACAAATGAACACTTGGTGGCATTCTCTAATTCCTATCACAATATAGGATCTAATGATAATGATACTTGTATGCGCTTATATTTTAACTCCCTCGAAGGGAAAGAAGCGACAGATTTCTTTGATCTCCCTCCCAAGATTCTTTCCACTTGGGAAGAGTTAGTTTATTGGTTCAAATCTACTTATGGGTAGTCTAAGAGCCCATCTGAACAATTATGGGAATACAATAACATTGCGTACAAATATGGTGAGACTATCAAGTATTTCAACCTACATTTCACCAAGTTGTATAATCAAATTCTCGAGCCTATTCTCCCCCAGAACCAAGTCGCTTGTATGCATTACTACAATGCTCTACCTTCCCCTTATCGACATAGGCTTGAAGAAAACGTTATTGACAATATTGGTTCTACTCTTCATACTTGTCTAGAGTATGAAGAACAACTTGAAAGAACATGCCTTCCCAAGGGAGAATCAATTAAACAAACAGACATGTCTACCCTCTTACAACTTTTATAGGATATGAATAATTGAATGATAACATATGAGCGAAAGGGAAATTCCCCTTCACTTACTCCTGGGGAATCATATTTCTCTTCACCACCTTTTAGGAATACCAATGAAAACAAATTTCTGCCCAAAGCCATCATGTCTTTCAGTTTGTGCAACTTTTGCAAGGAAAATCATGAGGAAAGTACTTGTGAGGTAAAGAAGAGTGCCAGAGATAAGATCTTTGGAAAAAATCTCGAGACCACCATTATGGTTCTATATTGGGTAGAAATAGAAGATGACATGATCATAAACACTAGGAATAAATCCTATGCTTCAAAAGGAAAATATGATCCCCCTCGTACTTCTTCTAGCCCAAGATCATCTTCACCAGTTGTTAATGTACAAGCTACTAAAACTCCTGACAACCAAGGAGTCCATCCCCCTCTTCCCTCTTCCAAATATAACATTCTCAACCAATTGGTTAATATCAAGATCGATGCTACTCTTCTAGACATGGTTGTCGTTCATGAGCAACAAAAGCATCTAAAAAAATTCATGGAAGGAAAATTCTCCACTGTAGCCAATCTCTCTTAAGAGACAACATAAGAGGATTCTATTGTAAATAAAGTAGGTATAAATAATTTTAGACACCATATAAAAAACCCTCCATTTTTCATTTCTGTAAAATTATGGAAAAAATATCCCATTGTTGTCTAATTGACAGTAGGTTAGGCCCAATCGTGATGTCAAAAATTATTATGGAAGAGTGAGGCTTATCTTGTACCAATGAAAATGCTAGAAGCATGCTCTTGTATAATAGTCTACAACAATCGAAATAGGTGAAATCAAAGACGTGACTTTGGTTCTGTGTGCACATCCTAAAATAAGGACAACCCTTAATATTCAGGTAATTGACATGCCAGTAAGTAACTATTCAATCATATTAGGAAGATACTAGCAAGCCTTGGCAGGTGGATATCTTTCACTTGACAGGACACACTTATCCGTTCCTCAGAATGGAAATAATATCATAATCCTAAGGGAGGGAAGAAATTCATTGTATATAGAAATAATTCCACATCCTAATGTAAACTATGTCGAGGAGGACTTAGGAGTGTACGTCATCTTTACCGATGAGGATAACACTACCCTGGAACAAATTGACCTGGAGGATGGGATGTGGCATATGCACTTTGATGGCTCATGCTCCAACGAAGGTAATGGAGTTGGCATTATTTTGTACTAAACTATAGGTAAAATTCACAACTTTTCCTATAGGTTAGAGTTTTCTTGCACAAACAACGTCACTGAATTTGAAGCGTTACTGCTAGGCATTGAAAATGCCTATAATTTAGGTTTTGGTCACCTTACAGTTTTCGGGGACTCTTAAATTTTTGTGAACCTTGTACGCAAAATATGTTTTCCTAGAAACAAGTTGATGAAACGCTACACCCAAGTTGTTTGGGTGATTATATTGAACTTATTATAATTTAACATTCACTCATGTTAAAAGAGAACTGAATTCAATGGCTCACAGGTGAGCTGTTTTTTTAGCCTCTCCTACTCGACAACTTCTTCCACAAAGACCTGATTGTACTTTTCAATCCTTATATCGTCCTCATATCCCTGACAATGTAGAGTCATGGCAAGTATTCCCTAATGATGAAAGCATTCTTGTTCTCATAAAAAATGAATCATATAAGCCCAAGGAGATTATATCCATGGAAAACAATAAAATTATGAAGGGATTGAATCCTCCAGAAATTTCATTTTCATCGAGTGATGTAGGCAAAAAATAAACACATAAATAAGATGAGTCAAAAAGGAAAGTGGGTGAAACCATTTCCTTGAACATTGGAACACTTGATTCCCCAAAGAATGTTAAGATAGTTGCCCAATGTACGAATGAAGAAAATTTGAAATTCACTGAGTTACTTAGTGAATTTCAAGATGTTTTTGCTTGGTCTTATGAGGATCTTCGTGGTTTTGATCCTACTCTTATACAACATGTCATTCCTATCAAGGAAGGTATAAAACCGGTTAGGCAAAAACAAAGACCCATCAACCCTGCACTTGAAGCTACTATTAGGAAGGAGTTGGAAAATCTCTTGAAGGCTGGGATAATTTTCCCCGTTAAGTATTCTAAGTGGGTTTCCAATTTGGTTCCCATTCGGAAAACAATTGGTCAGATCTGGATGTGTGTTGATTTCCTCACATTAAATAGAGCGAGCATAAAATACCATTTTCCTCTCCCTAATATGGAAATGATTTTGCAGCAAGTTGTAAGGTCACAAATGATGTCCTTACTTGATGGATTTTATGGTTATAATTAGATCAAGGTAAAAAGGACAAACAAATAAAAAACCACTTTCATTACACGTTGGGGAACATTTTCTTATGATCACATGCCTTTAGTCTTATCTAATGCAAGTGCCACTTTCCAAAGAGCTATGCAGATAGCTTTTGACGATCTGATCGATAAGATTATTCAAATTTATCTTAATGACTAACTGTATATTCAAAGAACTGATTGGATCATTTTGGTCATCTTAGAAAAATTTTCATGTGATGCAGGAAGGTTGGCATTTCTTTAAATCCCTCCAAGTCTATTTTCAGCATTACCAAGGGAAATCTCCTTGGTAATATTGTCTCTAATTCAGGAATAAGCATAGATCCTGAAAAGATTGTTGTTATTCTAAACCTTCCTGCCCCCACTTCACAATTCACAATCTTCTCAAGCAATATCGCTCATTTTCTTGGACTGATGACGTCAAGAATGCTTTCATAAGGATTAAGAAGGAAATTAGTTCCACACCGGTTTTGGTGAAGTCTGATTTTGAGAAAGATTTTATTATATACATTAATTCCACAGAGGAAGTAGTCTCTGTTATTCTCGTACAATGTGATGACCAGAATAAAGAAAAACTAGTAGCTTACATGAGTCAAAGCTTACCAGATGACAAATTCAAATATTCTTATATCAAAAAACATGATTTTTCTCTTGTTAAAGTTGTGGAGAAATATCGCCACTTTATCCTAGGCAAGCACACACTAGTAAAGGTCCCTTTACCTGATGTCAAGTTTTTTCTCTCATAGACTTATCTTTCAAGGAAGCTTTCACATTGGCTCGCCAAGATCTAGGAGCATTATTTAACCATCATGAATTCGAAAACCATTAAGGGACAAAATGTAGCCCTTCACTTGACTCAACATGTTGAAGCAAGTGAAGAAATTGATGAACAAAATAACCCTTTGTAAGAACTATTTTACATTGATAGTCAAATCCTTCCTATAGATGAACACCCCTGGTATAAAAATCTGGTGTATTACTTGCAAAATCATAGATGTCCGGATAACTTAGATACCCATCAAAGGAAAAAGCTTCGTCTTGAATCTTACAGATATGTTATTTTAGGAGACTTTTTATTTAGGAGATCCATCAATGTTATATTACTTCGTTGTGTAAATAATGAGGAAGCATAAAAACTATTACAAGAAACCCATGGATCTTCAGATTTTGTTATTCATGTGGGTGGCCACTTTTCTGCTAAAACTAGTGCTTTTAAAATCATCAGAAAAGGTTATTACTGGCCTTCAATTTTTTGAGGTTCTTATAACTTTTCAAGATCTTGTGACAAGTGCCAAAAATTTGTTGGGAAAGAACGTTTGTCTACCATGCCTTTGCAACCTATCCTCCCTGAATTTCCTTTTTCAAAATGGGGTCTAGACTTTATCGATCTTATTAATCCTCCATCTTCAGCAGGGAAGGTTTTTATCTTGACAGCCACAGATTATTTTACAAAATGGACTGAAGTTGTCCCACTTAAACATTCATAGGATGAGCAGGTTATTTCTTTCCTTGAAACTAATATTTTCTCCAAATTTGGCATTCCTTTAGACATTATTACAGATAATGGCCACGCTTTTATTTATGCTAAGCTGACTTAGTTTCTATCTAAGATGGGAGTTAAACATTTTACCTCGTCATCTTATTACCCTCAAGGAAATGGGAAATCCGAATATACTAACAAAAATCTGGTTAGAATTATCAAGACGCTAATTGAAGATAAGCCTTGTCAATGGCACACCCTCATCACTTATGCCCTTTGGGAATATCACACTACTACCAAGGTAAGCACAATTTGCACTCCCTTTCAGCTTGTTTATGGTCAAGAAGTTATCTTGCCTACCGAGATGGAACTTTTTTCTCTACGGATGATGCTACAGATTGAAGAATTAAATTCTTCTAATATCTCTCAAAGGATAAATGAAATGTTGGCTTTAGAGGAACAAAGGATGTTTTCCTTGGAGAACATAAAGAGAAGACAACAAACTGTAAAGAAATATTTCAATAAAAGTGAAAAAGATGTCAGATTTAAAGTAAATGAGAAAGTCGTTTTTTGGGATTCAACTCACGTTAATAGAGGAAGGCATTCAAAGTTTCAAAAATTGTGGTTGGGTCCTTTTAAAATCACTTTTGTCCTGGGCGCAAATTCTTATCTTCTAAAGGACTTGGAAGAGCGATTATTTTCCTATAGCACCAATGGTTCCCACTTGAAACTCTATGTGGAATCTGTTTGAAAGTTAAAACGTTGTATGGAAATTACTTTTGTATTATAATTTTTGTTTCACTGCTTTGATTTTGCTTTGTTGTTTATAGGTTTTTATTGTTTCATTTATGTTGTTTTTATTTTATTAATTTCTTTTCTTTTCAGAAATAAATTATGGATTAATTTTTCCACAACGATGTTATTTTGCAAGTATTGTTAATCAATAACAATCAGGTTACACAGTTGTTATGATGTCTCGCTTGAATACATAACTGTAATTTCTCTCTGCTTCTAGTACTGTTGTTAGATAGACAATTGGATTTTCATCCCTACTTTCCATCTTTCCTTTCTTCCCTCCACCCTGAGATTCAAAAATAGTACACCGGAAAATTTTCTCCTTTAAGTAGGAAATGATTTCACTATGAGCAATCCAATGTTATGCATGCAAGAATGAACCCCTCATACTCAACACTTTCCATGAGTTATTCCCAAAGTCCCAGATCATTTTTTTCCTTAAACCGCCTCACTTCCCCCTGTTGCATAATCATTCTCGTAGATATCTTCTTTGATATACGATTCACTTGGTATGCAAAACTAGACATTCTGAGTTTTTAATCTGTTGGAAACAGATTTCCCTATGGAGTCGCCAGTTTTTTTACGCTTAAAAGCGCAACGATGAATACTATGCTCGCAAATGATTGCCAAGCTATATATATATATATATATATATATATATATATATAATAAACTAGTAGGTGGGACCCCTTTGTAGACTTGTGGCGCTATGGTGGATATGTTGCGCTTATATTTTGTTTGATTATGAGATGGTACCCACAGAGTCTTCTACAGTTCATTGTTTCAAATCATGGTTTAAATGTTATGGTGACATATGATGGTTGGTTGATTAATGTATGGAATTTTATGGCTTTGATGACCTCTCACAAAATATGTTAACGTTTCCTTGTGGATGAAAGAACTATTATCAGTTTTGTTTTGATATTGCATTAAACATGGCATTAATTGGTTTAAATGGTCTTGATAAAAGATAATAATGGAGCTCTTTTGAATAAAAGAACTATACTCAAGCTCTAATATTATGAATTATTGTGACAAAGGATGGTCACACTTGACCCTTGCTACTATAGTTATGCTCCTTGTTGAGTTTCATAAGTGATTGCACATGGGGTTATGTTCCTAACACATTTTTATTTTGGAAGAAGTTGACATTACAAAGGGGTGGCGCACTATGCAAATGTGATATGGAAATGGACATTTGGTTGATTAATTATTTAGTGCTATGGTGAATTGGCTTGGCTCGTACTTTGAATTGAATGATGTTGGAAGGGAGAAGCGACATGAATTTATGGCACGTCACTCAAACTCCCCTCGAGCCCATCACCCTAGTCATTCTTGCATTTTGGTTTTTAGCTCTGGTAGTAGTTGTTGCTTCGCATTGTTCAGTCGTGAAGGAGGTATACATTCTAGTTTTCTTCCTCGTGCAAGATTTTCTAGGTATTGTTTTCTTACTCTTCCATCCATAATGATTACTCTGCCTTTTGAATCAACTTTTGGCTCAGGATTGCTCGTGGTCCGTGTGATTATTAAGTTGTTATGAGATATTTGAACTATGTATTGGTGGTGTGTTTGTGGTTTCTTATGGTGATTATTCTAGACTGTTTGCACTTTAAAAAAGAAATGGTTATGATCTCCTTGTTGTGTGTAATATTTTCATGGGTTTATTGATAAAAATGGAAGTGAAGCCTACTCGGTCATAGATTGGGTTTTGGGTCTAACACCTATGTTGAAATTGAGTATCATGGATTTCCAAATCTCTGAGCTTTGTGCATATCCCACTTATGTATTTTCATAACACGTATCTATGTTTAAGTTTCCCACTCCATGCTTGTCTCTGTGGCTAGTATTTTCGATCCTGTGGGTTGTAATGTGAAGTGATGAAAGATTAAAGTAACCCATGCCTTGTCTAGGTAAAACTACATGTTGTTAGTTTCTTTCTTATGACCTCACTGACATAGTTTCTTGGAAAATATTGCACGGTATGATTTTAACATCACCAGAAGTTGATAGAAGCATTATGGATGCTTTCTAGTCAGGCACGGGTTTGTTCTTAGTAGCTCAGTTTACATTGTTGATTAAAGGGATTGGCTTCATTTCATTTTCCTGTTGGAATTGAAAGTCTGTTGTTTTGGTAACCCTCATAGCCGAGAGTGTTGTTACATGTTATGGTTATGTGGTAAATGGTGAAAGGCATGAGTTGTCAATGCTTGTCGTGGTCTTAACCCTCTAGTTGAGCCAGATGTTCTTACCTTTCACTTGCTATTTTTAAACCTTAAATATTAGATTGATATTCTTTTACTCCAGTCGATGGTTGATGGAGCACTGTGTGTTCTTGGTTACTTGGGCACAATTTGGTTATGTTTCTCGTTTGGAAATTCTGGAAGAAGTCTGTACCTAACTATTTATGTGAAGCTTGGGCTTGAAGTATTTCATGTTATTTGGTTAAAATGTTATGTTGTTTATATTAAGAGACACCTGTGTGTGAATTGTTGAGGCCTGATTAAGAGTATAACGTCCAATTGATTTCTTTGGACAATGTTTAAGTAATGGATGGACACATATGGTTATAGATATTGTGCATATTCATGTTGGTTTTAAAAGGATTTAACATTGGAGTTATGTATGATTGTGGCTCAAAGGTTATTGTGGTTTCTCATATCGATTGCAATGTTGTTTGTGATGACTATCATATAAAGATTATATGGATACAAAGCATGTTGTAATTAAAAAAAATTGGGCATATAGATTATTGTTTGGAAGCCAAAAAGAAAATTTGTCAAAGGAAGTAACGGTTTAAATTGTGATTTTGAAAAAGTGAATATTGTTGAACTTTGAAGGTCATAATAGAGATATGTTTGATTGCATGTTTTGATTTATTTTCATTTTGAACAATATCCATATTATTTCCCCATCATTCTACCACTTTTCGCTCATTACATTCCCCTCATAATCCCAATTTCATTTATGGCATCCATATTCTGTGAAATAAATTAAAAAGAAAGTCTGTGTAAAAGAGACAGGATAACACATCAAGGATTGGTGACTAATATTTTGGTATTTTGTTACACAATTTAATTGTTTAATTAATTGTTGAACAATATTCGTCTATTAATCCCTTATCATTATACCACTTTTCGCTAATTACACTCCCTCCATATGTCCCATGAACCCTATCACCCCCTGTTCACTTGGTGATTGTTAAATGGTTTGTTATGGATGGATTTGCATGTATCTTGTATCAATTTATGAGCCAATTTTTTATTCATGCAAGGAGAATGTCATGTATGGTTTATTAAGGGCTTAGTTACTGACGAACTGCTATTACAGGATGAGTTTCTTCAATAGGGGCAGCCATGGAAGAAATAACAGAGGTAGGGGAAATTGGAACCGAGGTCCAAGAAGGCATAAATGTTCCATTAATTTTGATGTTGATCCCCAATAATTGAAATAGTTGCTCCAAGCTGGGTTCTTTAACTAAATTGGTCATGGAATAGTACACCCTCGGCCAGAAAGACCTCATTTCTAGCCTCAAAACATTCCTGGGATTCTCATTCCTCCACATGTGTCCTTGCAACCAGAAGTCCCTGCAAATGATGGATGGCCAGAGATTTCCAACCCATTTGGCTCTCACCATCATGGCTGGCCCAATATGTCATTGCCTCCCCCGCCACCTGTCAATCCTAATGTCCAGATTTCTCATGTTGATTCACCTGTTCAATCTTCACATGCTAGTAAAATACTAAAAGTTGATATTCCCCCCATGCAAGATAAAGGCAAAGCAACTTCCTCCCCTTCTTCTCCCTCAGATGATTCCTCAAAATCTGTGTCTTCTTGCATGCTTTTTAAGGATGATTTTTCCCATGTAATCATTGAAATACAACATCAAGGTTCAAATCAACCACGTGATACTTCCAAGAAATCAAAGGGGGACAATAGTGATAAAAGAAAATTTCCCTCTCATAGTGGCAAGTATGGATTTTATTTTGTGTTTTTATGATTTGAGTTGATAAAGACAGTGTTAATGGTTTGCATAAAGTTTGGACAACAAGCTTTGTTTTAGATAATATGGATTATGTGGATATTTATATATGTTTGGATATGATTTAAATTATTTCTGATATTAAAATATTCAATTTGGAAGGTATATAAGGGAGATACAAGGTGTCATGTGTTAAAATGATTATCCATTTGTGTTATATTTTATAATTTGAAAAGAAGAAAAGACGGAAGTCACAAGGGGTCCCACCTACCTAGTTATTATTAATTAAAGACCCTTAACTATTATTATTATTATTTATTTCTCCTAAACTAAATTAGTTACGTCAAACTAACCTAACTAAAGAAATTAGTTGAACTACTTCAACTTGTTTGGAAAGAATAAAAGTTGAATGAGAAGAAGAAACAAGGAGAAAGCAAGACTAAGGTTTTCTCTTTTGATTTCATGAGATAGTTTCAGTTTTCATTCATTCTTGAGTTTATTCAAAGCCTAATTCTCTTTTTGAAAACAGGGTCTTATTATAGACAACAAGGTTCAAAACTAAACCAAACCCTTCAAATGTTTTTTTTAGAGGTGTTGATCCATCCTTGATAGTCTGTGTATTCTTGTTTGTTTGTGGATTAAGTTTCATTGTTGATAAAGGATATTTCGCAAAGTCAAATTGGTAACAATCTGTGGCAAGCTAATCCATATTATAAATTTCAGTTTTACTTTCTTGTTAGAGTCTTTTTGTATGGTGTTCATCGGGGATCTCTAAATCAGACTTTGGTCCATGCCCTCATAGGGTTTTTGTAAAAATAAAAGCACTTTTGATATCTGAGAATGAAATAAATCAGATTGTTATTCTGTCTCATTTATGTGTATTTATGACTTGGTTACTTTTTTCTTTTTGATCTCCATATTTACTTTCTGTATTCTGTGTATATTTCAGAAACTTACATAAAATTTTATTTTATTTTGCAACATTCTTTTCATTAATAAATTAGCCTAAACCCTTGTAATTAATACTTGTGTATTGGGAAAATATTTTTTGAGGCTATAAAACCCTGGGTGATATTCCCGACTATCTTGTCCTAGGTAGGCAATATTCGAAAATGATTGAGTAAGGCAATTCATACATTTTCCTCAACAACATGCTTCCAAGCTGGTTGAACTAGATTAAGCTTGATTTCATTTCCATAGCCTAGACTGTCAATTGATTTTCTAGGCTTGTTGGAAGTTGGTGACTTTATCAAAAGTATCTTACAGTTTGAGTTCTGTAGTCATAAATCTTTATGGTAACTACATCATCAGGAGAGTAAAGTGGATAATTCTCCCTGGCATATATAGTGCATGACAGTTCAAAAATAACTATATGAATCCCTGGGTTGACAAATTAAAATTATAAGTGTTATGGTTATATTTCCAGTTAATCAAAAGGTAATTAGAAAACCCATCAAAGGTGTTGCAACAACTCGATTTCTAAGTCAATATTGATCGTGTGTTGCAGGATCAGGATGTCTACACACAAATCAAAATCAAGGTTTGTTTAGCTGCAAAACCCAAAAATGTTGGGAAAGGAATTGGAATTAATGATAGATACACCATATAGTATACCTCTTACTCCGACATCCTAAAAAACTATTCCAAGACAATTTCATGTTTGTATCATCAAAGGAACTTCTCTCATGACCATTCTCACATGATATTTTTTGGTAGTGATATTGTCAAGGAAGATGACTTAATATATCTATATGACCTAATACTTATAGGGAGTTTAGAGAAGCTCATTGCAATGTTCAAGGAAGAGTTGGCATGAGAAGTTGACATGAAGGAAATTGGACTTTTGCATTATTTATTGGGCCTAGATGCACCACATAGTTTAGATGAGGTGTTCCTAGGATAGGGTAAGTATGTAATTGAGATTTTGAAGGGATTTTAGATGATGGATTGTAATCCCTTAGCTTATCCTATGGTAGAAAATATAAATTTGCATTATGACTTGGATTTTAATCCTTTGGTGTATAGACAATTGATTGAATCTTTGATATATTTGGTTAGTATCAGACTTGATTGATGTTTTTTAGTGAATACTATGAGCCAATACATGGTTGAGCCAAGGTAAATTCATTTGGTCACTGCATCACATGTGATTTGTTAATTGAAGGGAATAATACATCATGGTCTAAGGTATATAGAATATGGTGAGGTACAAGTGCCAAAAGAATAGAAATAAGTATCGCCCAAAAGCTTGCATATGTACAAGTATGGAACTCACTTTTTTTGCACCATTTGATTTATCGATATTGCTTTCAATATTCATTGAATCAACCGCTAACTCCAACCAACATTATACATCACCAAGTCCTTTGAATCGGTATTTCTGAACATTGAACATTGGAAAACAAAAAAGTTAAGGGAGAAAATAATATGCCACATCAACTTACAATCAATAATCTCTAAATACAATATTATTAAATGAATAATAGTTGTTTCCACCATTATCTATCCTTAGATTTTGAATTTAGGTATACAAGGGAATGAAGGAAAATTTCACGAGGAAAGAGAAGCAAATGATTTATACCTTATTGGAAATTATTTTTGGATCATGGAGGTCATCACCCTTCAAACCTTCATTTGTTAAAGACATAAAAATTTATATGACTGGATAATAACTAAACATGTATGAGGTTGCATTTTTCAAAGAGAATAAAACATTATATGATTGAATAATAATTAAACATGTGTGATGCTCTAGAAATAATAAAGGGGAATACCTCATGAATGAGCTCCTATTGGTTTCAAGAATAATTTATTCTCTACTAAACAGGGCCAACCACGTGAAGGTGGAATCTCATCCCCCCCGCCCCCCCCCCCAACACTCGCACCACTCTCAATTCCCCATACCCAATCATGCATAACAATTAATAAAATAAGAACTAAAGGTAAATTAAAGAAAGATGGTACATGCATAAGAAGGTATCAAAACAAAAAATTGTACAACAAATAATTTATATTAATAAATTTTGTCCTCGGAATATGTACAATCACTTATTTTTATGTTTCTTATTTTTGATATAATTCATGACTAAATCATCATTACATTCATCTTGATCTAGTTTAGCTATTGGGCCCTCTTCTAGTGCTAGATCGCGATGAGGCATCTCAAGCAATGTACTATTTCTAGTAGCACGACGTACATGCTAATGCACTATAGGGGTATCCACTACAATAACAAAAAGTGTTAAAAGGACATGGTTAGTTATCATTCATAGCATCATTTCATTAGTACACATATCATTACTATATTTTTTACCTAGAGGATTAGTTGACACCATTGGTTGGATTGTCGTCGATTCCTCTCCTCTATGAGCACCCTCATCTACATGCTTCTCCATTGAAACAAGAAAAATTATAAGTACACCATTTGCAAGTAAATATTAATAATTGTCATATTATACATTTGATTCTAAAGACACACATATTGTGATGGGTCTTCACACCACTAGAAACATGGGGTTGTTTTCCACCACCGTTGAATGAATTGGCATTGCTTTCCTGCTTAAAACAAATAGACACATTAATTGATGGGTTAAATCAATTGTCAATATGTTTTACAAGTAATCAACAACTACAATCTTGACATTCTATTTTCCATCTCGTTAGAAAGGTCATATATTGTCTTCCCCATCCTTTGTCAATGTTCCACCACTTCTTTAAAGCCGAACTTGAAGTCGAGCCTCAAGTCTTCTTCAGTGGCGGTAGTATTGAACATATCCCCCTACAACGCATAAGATTAGAATTTTTTCTTATTGGCCACAATTAAATCAAATTTGCATGATAATATGAATAATATGGTTAAATTATTTGGTACTTACAATTCAATATTTTAATCTCAGGTAACCACCTTGGCCAAGTTTGTGTTGCCCTTGTTTTTTTAATCTTTCCTTGGTTTCTTTTGACATGTCTAGGAGCGTACGAAAAGTTTCAAATATGTTAAATATCACAAATTTTTTCTATAGGACTAAATAAAATTCAACATGTCCAATTCAAAATACCATATATTACCTTACAGGGCCAAGTGGTGTGTTTCCTTTGTGTCTCAATGCACTCTCTTTTGCGTTGTCCTATATATTCTTCCATTCCCTCTCAGAAATGGCCATAAGATGAACATACTTAGGGTTATTTTTCAATTCAACCCTATATTGATCTCTGACATATTTCAAATATGCACCGACCCTCGAGGTAATTTCATACATGTTGAACGTATCACCAAAAAGGTTGACCATATGGTTCATAAGATTGTTTTTCAAATCTTTATTCTAGGCATTCCATTGTGTGTGAATGGTGGTCCATGTTATCACACAAGTTGTAGATTGGAAAAATCCCGACCCAACCACAAAATGGTGACAACTAAGAGGTCACCTACCTGTTGTCACCATAGGCAAGCATCCTCGTGACTTTAGAGGTGAGGTAGTCACCTCAAGGGAGGAATCTCGGTGACCTTAGGGGTAATGAGATAAAAAAGGATGAAGACAGAGAAGATGTCCCTAGAGGTAAAATCTAAATGGTATTGAGTTCTTGGAAAAGATTCTTGGGAAGGTCCAAGGATTGCCAAGTATGTTGAGTAACTTGCAAATGGTGAAGTACCTACCCGAAACACAAGAAAAGAAATCATATATTGCAATATAATCAATTGGACAAGCAAGTTAAGCTTGTTGTCCCTAATAGCAGTTGTTAGTAACAATGTATATCAGAAATAAAATGGCATCATAAGCTGCAAGATAAATGCTAGGAATCAAGTGAAAGATACAAGAGAAACACTATCTAAATACTAGCAAAACTCAAGATAAAAGACCAAGATACTAGCATGAAAAGACAAGGTTGTTGTAAAAACTTTTCTGCAGAAAATTGTATTAGCCTTATGTATGTAACAATCAATGTGTTACAGAAATAAAATCAGCCACTAAAACTCCTCCAAAATTTTCCAAAAATTGTGCTAGAGCAAGTAGGACAAGTGTGCAAACTTTGGGAAATTTCTAATGGTTGATCAGAGAGTTATTCAAACAATTAGTTTAGGGTTTATGCGGCCCTAATGGATGAAGATGAAAAATTGTAATAGAAGAAAGAACTATCCTTTTGATGGGTATGCCCTTGTGGCTATGAGGTGCCTTAAGCACAATGAACACAATCCAAGTTGGAAAAAGTAAAAATGACAAGAAATTATGTTTCCCAATGCAATATTATGTTTCTCCAATGCAAGATTAGTGCCTTTATTTATGGGTTAATGGGGTCAAAAATAAAGATCCAGGATTAATAAACCCCTAGGGGTTTAAATCCTCTTACTTCCCAAGATACGCAACCTAGCTAGGGTTTGAAGATGAGGGGTTTAAATCCTCTTACTTCCTCAACAAAACCATTGCAAAATAACTTTAAAATCTTGACAATAATGGTGGAAACTAATATAGGGGTGTATATCCTTATACTCCCTATCTATCCTTGGCCAAAACAACCTTAAGTTTAATTTCCAATGATAATAATAAAGTAAAGAACCATACCATTTCAAGAAAAAGCCTTAACATGCCAATGCAAACCACCACAATAAGCTAGAAATGACCTCCAAAGGCTAGTGCATCATCATCATCAACTCCACAACCAAATAGAAACCATATCATAGCACAAGAGAGAGAAAAAACCCAAGGGTATGAAGGATTAGACCTTGCCACTAAGAGGGAGGGTGAATCAGTGACAAAATAATTTTATCATTTTTTCTTCTATTAATGCAATCAATAATTTAACACAATATTTATCATGGAACCCAATTGGGAAAACCACAAACACTTTTCTATTAACTGCAAAATTATGTTTTTACAAGTTACATAGAAGGAAGAATTTCTTCCTTTTAGATCAACACCAACTAATCAGGATTCACCCACACCTTTGTTCACCAGCACCAATTGGTAGGAGGCTTTGACCCCCTATTTAGTCAACTACAACTAACTAGGAAGCACCTACTCCCCATGTTCACCAGCACCAATTGGTAGGAGGTTACAGCCCCCTATTTAGTCAGCTACAATTGACAAGGAATCACCTACTCCCCTTGCAGGATCCAAATTTCCCTTTCACCACCCAACCACCCTTAATTTATGAATCTAGAAAACATATGTATCATACATTGGATTGCATAACTGCTATGTCTCCTTATGTTCTTGATCTTCAATAAGACATTGACAGGCACCTTAGAACTAATAGTTCTTCATCTTGGACTCTGCTTCTGTTTTGATCTTCTTCAATGGACTTCAGAGACACTATCTTCTCACCACTCTTTCACGTTTATATATTCTTCCAACTGGTGTGAGCTATGGAACATTGTGTCCCTTTGTTTGGACCATTGCACCCCTTCATTTAACAATAATCTTGTTTGCTTTTCTTTACCCGAATATTATCGAGAATTCCTTTCAATTTATTGAAAATTATTTTCATTAATCGATCACAGGTATGGATCAATTTCATTTAACTTAGTTCCATAACTCTACAAATATTGTAGAAACCGATTTTTGCAGAGGCGCTTCCTTCAAACTATTTTCATATGACCGATAACACAAAACCACGGGCTTATCAACTTAAGCGATGTATTATCTTTTACCTTTCTTTATTTTATTCCATATGACCATAGGTGGTGACCAGGCTCTAGGCCAAGTGAGTGCTTGATCACTTAATAAAATCAATGATCACGTTTTTACTTTCCATGAAGAGATGGACGATTCTCGTTTATTTCAGGAATTCGAGACTTCGTCCTTTGCGACTTCGAGCCTCTTTACAAATCTCCCAAATAACAGACGTGTGTCCATAATCTTCAATGGTTTAGAATGCTCCCAAAGTATTCTTCATATCAGACGACTTATGTCCACTTCGGGACTTCGGGACTTAGGGCATTTGTTGGTGGTGAAACTCCCAGAGTGACGTAACTTGTTGACGTCACTTGTTGATGACGCAGGCTCTCAATGCGAGTGATATGTGTCTTATCCTCGTGAGTTCAGAACTTCGGCCTTCAGGACTTTGGGTAATTCGATTTCTCCACTTCCCAATTTTTCGAAGTGATATTCCCCGAAGTGTAAACCTCGAGCAACTTTACTTCATCCAATGGTCATTATTTAACCTGAAAAGTCTTAACACGATCCAACGGTTGTCGGGAATTTGACTATTTGGTATTTCAGGCCCTTGGCCTCGCTTATCCTATCCTTATACTTTCCTCGATCTGACGGTCAAGATATCTTTCAAATTGTTTTCTCAGATCAAGCGAATTATGTCTATTTCGGGACATTTGTGGCTTACTCTATCCTTCCACTAAACATGATCTGACGATCTTGATATCTCCTGAAGTGTTCTTCATATCAGATGGTTCACGTTTTCTTCGGTACTTCGGCCTTTGGGTGATATTACTTGTTCTCAACCCTTTTTCTACTGAAGTGGTCAGCGTCGAAGTTGACCACTGCTACCTTGGCACGCTCTGAATAGATTGGAATGTCCTCATTTACTTAGGGACTTCGTATCAGACGGTCTTCGTCTTTACTTATCCTATCCTTCCACTTAACTTGATCCAACAGTTGATGTGGATTGTGAAACCATAACTTGTGAGTGGTTTAATTTGTTGCCCAAACTCCGCAATTGAATTTGTGCGATTGTTGGTGAGTCAACCACATTCGTTGATCTTTGAATCGATGAGATCTGACGATCTAGAATAATTGCGGGATTGGAAATAATGTATAGTTTAATTCTCCCTTCGTGCTCAGTAATCAATCCCTATCATTGATCTGGAGCTTGTGTATCCAACGGTCCTGATTTGATCTAACCATTGACTAGTCCTCCAACGATCCTTCTCTTGTAATCTGATGGTCTAGACTAATTGTGGGATTGGGAATAACACGTTCTTTAATTCTCCTTTTTCTCTCCGCAATCCATCCTTGTCGTTGATCTGGATCTTTCCCTTCTCATTTTCATGTGCGTCATCTCTACTGAGCTTCTGATATTCAGTCGCTAACCCTCATGAGATTTTTAATCTCTACGTATTGTCATACTGCATATATTTATTTGACATGAACTTTGCATATTGTTATATTGTTTGACATCAATGACAACACATTAATGACACTATGTCCAACAATATCCCCCTTTGTCATTGATGGAAACACACCAATTCCATACACAATCTCCCCCTGTGATGATGCTTCTCTCTTCTGAAGTTACTCTCCCCCTTTGACATCAATGGAAAATGGTTTCTTCCCCTATGGTAAAGGTATGTATGTTTGTATGCTTCTGACCAGAATCTGAACTTGTGTAAATCCTCCTACAATCATACTTTTCCTGTCATAACTGGATGACTCCTCTTGAATTTGATTGATGTCTCCCCCTGAATTGGTGCTAATTGATGCATTATTTTATTGAGAGATTAGATTGGAAGAGGGATTACTCCCAATATTTTCCTGAGATATTCAAATACATCTCTTCTTAAGGGTTTAGTGAAAATATCTTCTTGTGTTGGGACATATTCCAATTTAATATTCTTATTTTCAGCCTGATCTCTTAGATAGTGGTATTTTATGGGAAAGTGTTTTGATTTGGAGTGTTGGATAGGGTTCTTGGAGAGACTTATAGCACTTGTATTATCACAGTAGATAGTAGTAGGTTCTTCAAACACTATTTTGATGTCTTTTAAGGTTTGTTTCATCCATTCCACTTGTGTGCAACATTTTGTTGCTGCAATATACTCAACTTCAGTGCTAGATAGAGAAATTGAAGATTGTTTCTTTCTTATCCAAGCTACCAATGATTCTCCCAAGAAAAATTCTCCTCCACTTGTACTTTTTTTGTCATCTACACAACTTGCCCAATCTGCATCTAAATATGATTTTAAAGTGAATGAATCCTTGCTAGGGTACCACAAACCAAGATCTATGGTTCCTTTAAAATACCTAAAGATTATTTTCACAGCTTGAACATGGCTCTCTTTTGGTGCTTCTTGGAATCTAGCCACCATCCCAACAGCTTGCTTGACATTAGGTCTGGAAGTTGTTACATAGAGTAAACTCCCAATCATTGATCTGTAGTGTTTTGGATCTACAGTTTTTGACTCATCTTCCTTGCTTAGTTTGCATCCAACTGTCATAGGTTTACTAACAGGTTTGCAATCCTCTAACTAAAATTTCTTAAGCATATCTTTAACATACTTAGATTGATGGATAAAGAATCATCTTTTGGATTGTATTATTTGTAATCCAAGAAATAAATTCAGTTCACCAAGCAATGACATTTCAAATTCTTGTTGCATTCTCCTAGCAAAGTCATTACTCATTTTTTCATCATTACTACCAAATATAATATCACCAACATATACTTCCACAATAATCATGTTGTTAACAACAATTTTACAATAAATATTGTTGTATGTTGATCCTCTTTTGAGGCCTTGTACTTGTAAATAAGAATCTATTCTTGCACACCATGCTCTGGTGTTTGTTTTAGCCCATAGAGTGCTTTCTTTAGTTTACTTACATAGTCTCCTTTGTTATTTAATTGAAATCCTTCTGGTTGCTCAATATAGACTTCCTCTTCCAGGTTTCCATTGAGAAATGTTGACTTGACATCCATCTGGTATACTTTAAAAATTTTGTAGCTGGCAAAGGATAAGAACATCCTAATTGCCTCTAATTTGGCCACAGGTGAAAAGGTTTCTTCAAAGTCTAGCCCTTCAACCTGAGCATACCCTTTACACACCAATCTGGATTTGTTCCATAATTATGACATCTGAAGCATTCTGGGTTCCCTTCTTGTAGAGATGCAAAGGAGTTATAGTTTCTTCTTTTAACTTGATTTATTGTTTGGTTATCTTTCAGGTTATAGTTCTTAACCCTCAATTTTTTCCTTCCATATGCTCTAGAATTCATATCTTTGTGTCTGAAATTAGAGCATGCAAAGCAATAACCAAAGAAAATGTGAGAATACCTATTTTGATCAACCTTATTTGGTGTTGTCTTATATTCCTTCTTGATGGGTGGATGTAGTCCTCTAGAGTTCTAATCATTAGTTGTATTTTCTTCATCTTTCTTCTTGAATGTACTGAGAAGAGAAGTTGCATAAGATTTTGAGATAACTTGGTTTTCTTCTTCAGAATAACCTACTCCATTTTTGTTACTTGAATCCCTTTGTGTGGTAATAATCTTATCTAATATTTTAGAGCTATTTCCATATCTTGTTTGAATGAGTTTTTCATCAAGTTCTTTTCTTAGGTAAACTATTCATGCCTCCATTCTTTCACAAGTTATTTGTTTCTCTTTAAAAGACTTTTCAAGACTTTCTTCCATCCTATTTGCTTTTAGGATTTGGTTTTTCAGGTTTCTCATGAGTTTCTCCATCTCTTTTTCTTTTTGTTCATGTTTTTCCTTTTTTTCAACTACAAAACTTTTTAGCTATCAATATCTAGTTTTGTATCTTCTTAATTCATCCAAGGCACTGAGAAGTTCTCCTTCCATGTTAACCTCTACTTCAACTTTTGACTCTTCCTCATGCTTGATTTCTTATATCTCATTAGACTCTTCAATACCTAGAAAAAGGACTTCATCATCATCATTGTCACTAGACTTTGATGAACTGTTGTTTTCTTCTTTTGAGCAAAAATTATTTTTCCTTTTGTAAAACTTTTTCTTGTAGTTGGGTTTTCCCTTCTTCTTGTATTGTTTATTTTTGTCTTCTTCATCTTCAAGGTCCACCTTGGGATAGGGACACCTAGAAGCAAAGTGGACAACCTTGCCACAATTAAAACATTTGAAAGGCAACTTGTGTAACACCCCAGGTTTTGAACCCCCATTTTTAAATAATGTAGTGTTACAATGTTGAGAGGTCGGGGTGCCCAAACAATTATTAAAAGGCCAGTGTACCCAATACATGTAATGTTTTTATCATTATCAATAATAAATACATGGTTGGTTGCTAGATGAAAAAGGACTAGATTTATAGGGGGCTATGATTCCACAAGAGAGGGGGCTTAAGGGTGAAAGTGTTTATTCCTATGTTAATTACCCTTTTTTCCTAAGGGAGGGGATCGATTACGTGAGCTTCTTGGCGAAGGCTAGGATGTTCTTGATTCCCCACAAAGTTACTTAAAATCGCCTCTGGTCTGATGGGGGGGTTCGACTGATGGCTTGTTCATTGATTTCCTGTACATTCATTCATTTCCCTCATGCACTTTAATTCACTCACTCACCCATGCATTGATCTATACTCATCCGCGTCTTGGCTTGGGAAAGGGAGCCAAACTGATGAATATTAGCCATGGAATAGTTATTTTTAGTGGTCGTTGGTGTGATCCAGCCGTGATTTGAGGCCTCCATGTCCGATATGTGTTGGCATGTGTCCAACGTTGCTCACATCTGCGAGTCTTGAGAGTTCCAGCATTGAGATTCTGGACCAGTTGCGCTGGAGCCTAAATAAGGAGAAGGAATTCTTGAGGGACTGCATGGAAGAAAAGGGTGGAGGTTCGTCCTCTTAGGTGGTGCAAGTTGGGTAGAAGAGAGTTGGGTACTTGGATTGTTGTGAGAGTTGGGAATTCTGTGAGAGCTTGGGTGATGACTAGTTTAGGAAGCCAAGTAACACTCTAGAACCGTCCTTGTGGATTCACAGCCCTGGCTTGGGGGTGACGTTTCTGTTGAGATTTGGAACAGTAGTGTCTACGGTTGGCTAGAACGTCCTTGGTCTGCAGTCAGTTCATTTCATATTTCATAAAGATAAGTGCTCTGTGTTGTGGTATCAATTGCATGTATATGAATGTATTTTCGTTGTATATTCAATTATCATTTAATTGAATCTTTAGACTATGCATGCTTGTTGACTACTGTTGTGCATGTCGTTAAAGTCTTTCCTTTTATGCATCCTTAAATTTTAAAAAGGTGTCGGTAAGAGAAAGAATTCCAAGGGCGGGCTTGAAGGTAGCGTACCCTGGCCTGTGAGTGGTTGGGTATGTTACAGTTTCGTATTGGAGATTTTGGTTGAAACACTAGGACGGTATGGGCCAGGTCTGTTGGCCAGAGTATCGTGGTTACAGATTGAATTCTGACCATGCAGTTGAAAAGCTCGGGAGGAATGGTGTTGCAGAATATATGCAGGAGATAGAACGTCGAAGAACCATCGTAAGGGGTTCGAAGGATCGTGACCGCCCCTCTTCGAATTCCAGAGCAATCACCATTGTATGATCAGGAAATATCTAGGATCATTGGATCGGAGGACAGGTGAACATGGGTCGTCTGATGTAAAGGAAGCAAGGGTTAAGGTTACCACTATCGGATCCCATTGGAGAGAGATATCAACAGACATGAGGCATTGCAAAGAACCAAGTTGCATGGGAGATAATTCCCCAAGGCGATCCCGTAATCCAAACCACGTTTTCACCGAGGGGTTACATGTCAACATCAGGAGAATTTCAGGGTGAAAAATGGGTTACTCCAAATCGTCGATGCGTGCCCCCACAAATTGAAAGGCATGCAGTGATGTGACTTGTTAGTGCTCGAGCAACGAACCTCCGAAGAGAAGAAGTAATTGGGGACCGTCGATCTGTAGGAGGAAATGCGTCAACTGATCGTGTGCTCCTGGTGAAAGCACTCCAGGAAAAGGCGATCAAGGAGAAGTTGAGAATTGAGATTTTCGGACCCCGAAGACCCGAAGAAATTGTAGCCATCGATCCGTGGGAGACACACATCAATAGATTATGATATTTGGATAAGAACATTTTGGAAAAATGTTGAGGTTTGAGTTTTCTGAAGTCTGAAGGGCCGAAGGAATTGAA
>SNQJ01S0106292.1:46660-67138 GCA_010110895.2 Picea sitchensis | reverse complement strand
GAATAACATATGTGTGTCCATAATATTCAACGGTTGAGAATTCTCCTGAAGTATTCTTCAAATTGGATGAATTATGTACACTTTGGGACTTCGACCTTCAGGACTTCGGGACTTAGGGCATTTGCTGGTGGTGAAACTCCCGAAGTAAAAACTCTGGGAGTGACGTAACTTTATGATGTCACTTGTTGATGACGTGGGCTCTCAATGTGAGTGATACATGTCTTATCCTCGTGACTTCATAACTTCAACTTTCGGGACTTCGGGTAATTTGATTTCTCCACTTCCCACGTTTCCGAAGTGAGATTCCCTGAAGTGTAAATCTCGAGTAACTTGACTTCATCCAATTGTCATTCTTTAACCCAAAAAGTCTTAACAGGATCCAACGGCTGTCAGGACTTTCACTATTCAGGATTTCGGGCCCTTGGCCTCGCTTATACTATTGTTCTACTTTCCTCGATCTGATGGTCATGATATCTTTTGAAGTGTTTCCTCAGATCAAACGGCTTACGTCTATTTAAGGACATTTGTGGCTTACTCTGTCCTTCCACTAAACATGATCTGACGGTCCTGATATCTCCCGAATTGTTCTTAATATCAAGCGGTTCACATTTTCTTCGGTACTTTGGCCTTTGGGTGATCTTACTTGTTCTCAACCCTTTTTCTCCCGAAGTGGTCAGCATCGAAGTTGACCACTTCTACCTTGGTGCGCTCTGAATAGATCGAGCGGTCCTCATTTGCTTCAAGACTTCCTATCGGACGGTATTCATCTTTACTTATCCTATCCTTCCACTTAAATTGATCCAATGGTCGATGTGGTTTGTGGAACCATAACTTGCGAGTGGTTTAATTTGTTGACCAAACTCCACAATTGAAGTTGTGTAATTGTTGGTGAGTCAACCACAGTCGTTGATCTTTGAATCGATGAGATCTGACGATCTAGAATAATTGTGGGATTGGAAATAATGTATAGTTTAATTATCCCTTCGTTCTCCACAATCAATCCATGTCGTTCATATGGTGCTTGCGTATCCAACTGTCCTGATTTGATCGGATCGTTGACTAGTCCTCCAACGATCCTTCTCTTGTAATATGACGGTATAGACTAATTGCAGGATTGGGAATAACATGTTGTTTAATTCTTCTTTTTCTCTCCGCAATCCATCCCTGTCGTTGATCTGGCGCTTTCCCTTCTGATTTTCATGTGTATCATCTCTTATGAGCTTCTGATCTTCAGTCGCTAACCCTCCTGAGATTTTTAATCTATGCGTATTGTCATACTGCATATATTTATTTGACATGAAATATGCATATTGTTATATTGTTTGAAATCAATGACAACACATTAATGACACTATGTCCAACAGGGTAGAGAAAATTTCAGTCTAAGTAATTCTCACAAGAGAGAGAGTTATGTTCAAATGAGATATTATGATCTCTTATTTATACAAAATGTCACTAACTTAGTTTTTCCACATAATTAAGGGTAAACAACAAGTCTAGGGGTCAAAAACCTTAATATTTACCCTTTTACAAAGTAATATTAAACAATTCACTTTAATTTCACTTTTGCACAAATAAAATACCTAGTTATAAGGACATCACCCCTTTAGGGGATGTTTTGGCACTAGGAGAAGGTCGTTGGTGATGGAGGAGTGTAGAAAGGATTCCAAAAGCCACATGTAAAGAATCCAAATATATTTTTTCATGGTCAAAGTCTCAAACCCCTCAAAACATCCTTGTGCCAATGCATGTCAACCTCACCACCAAACCCTAACCCCCCTAGGTGGCATCATGCCTCTAAAGGTGATGTTTTGTCCTCTCCTAGGAAAAACATTTGGCATGTGGGGGCTCTATTATGTCATCCAAGTCATCTTCTAGGCCTTAAATTTTTTATCTTTCTCATCTGGCATGCAGGCCCTTAGCATCCACCTGTGCGCTTGAATCTCCATGGAATCCCAAGGTAGGCTTTTTCTTCCAAAACTATCCACCAACTAGGTCCTCCAAAGACAAATAAGCATGCCCTCCAAGGATATCAAGTCATAACATCATCTCAAGTCATAACATCATGATAAGTGAATCCAATCAATAAATGAGCCACCTAAACATGTGCATCAAAGGTCACTATGTCAAACAATTAATTTCTCAAAGAAATTATGCGACTTGTCAAGCTTGAATATGGGAGGGTTGATGAGGTGTCCTATTGGGTAGATCTTTCCCTAGGTCAAGGAGAGTTTCCAAGAGATCCCTCTCTAATCCATGTAAAGTGGGTGAAGTGGTTAGGGTCAATACTCGATGGGCATATGGATCATGACATACAAGAGGTCGTAGTGTCTCATTCATGGGTTCCTTTGTAGAGGGTGTGTGGTACCTTCATTTGCAATGCACTTTTTCCAAGCCCATTATTTTTCCATTCTTTCTTTCATAATTTTAAGTAAAATTTGAAGGCCACTACCTTGGTGTGGTGTCCAAATAATGACAGTGTCACCCACAAATACCTAGTGGAAATGAGAAGGTTAGCTCGTGATGAGACCCCCTTTCTCTTAGCCATGAAACTAAGAGTCATTACCATGGCTTGGTGACCAGATGATAGTAATGTCATACCAACAGATATTCATGGACATGATAGGTCGACTCGTGATGAGACCTCCTATCCTCCAACTAACCTTTTAAGAATTATTAATCATATTTCTTGTGGGTCCCCCTTTTATCAAAGATAAGTGTTTCATTTCTTTCTTGGGTGATCCCTGGGCGAAGCATATAGAATGTTTATACATAGGATTTTATCTTTTACCCAACATCAATCCCTCTGGGCCTTCAACCCCTTCTTCCCATAGAATGAGCGACAACCCCTTCTTGGGTCAATATACCCTAAAATCCCAAGAGATAAGGAGATGGGGGAAAATAGTGATGGAAAGTGGTAAGTATGGTCGGGAACGGTACGATGTCTCTTCAAGGAAGTTCATAGTATAAAACCCATCCCCAAGGAAGACCACTTACTAGGGAACAATTTCAACCACCAAGGTGAAGCAGGGAAAAAGGCATAATGTCCAAACATATATCATGAAATCTAAAGAAATCTAAGATACAACATACTTAAATGCCTCAAATATTGAAATGATGCTCACCATAATACTAACTTGTACCTCATGGAGCAAGGCCCACAACCTTCCAAAATCTAATTGGTGTGGTGGATGCCATCTTGGCATATATTAGAGTACCCTTAACCAATCTCCATAGTTGTAACATGGTCTGACATACTCCATCAATTCAACAAGTCCTCCATCATTCACCTTTATGTCATCCATAGAGAATATACCTAGACCATGTAGGAAATACGGAGCAATGCGATACATCCTCTCATTGACACAGAAGTCAATGTCCAACTGAGGAAGTTCAGTGGGTACCCATCATCTCACTAGATGTTTGTACCTCAAGGGAACCTCAATGTCACCTATGCTCTCGTCATCATAAGAACATGATCCTCCTTCAGCAAGAAATAATTCCATGTGCCTATGGAATTTTATTCTAACCTTTTCACCTCTAATTGATCTCACCCTATTAGATGTTTTGGACGTAACACTTTCCCCCCTCTCTCCAGAAATTCCCTCGCTCAAGGATGATAGGTCTTATAGGTACCTATTCATTTGTACCTACACCCCATCAAATGAGAAAAATTATTTTACAAAAGGGGAGAATTTATGGACAATGAATAATTTGACCCTATCTTTCTAATTCCAAAGCCATACGTTGTCATAATTTGACCCAATACAAAATTATGTTTTTGTTATCTCTTTAATGCTTCTTGGATGGCCTAAAATGGCCCAGTTTTGGAATATAAAGGACCTTTGACATCACAATACATAATTTTCTCAACTTATTACAAGTTCCACCTGCAATAATTAGAATGTACTTCATAACACTATAATATACCCCAAGGAATATGTTGGACAAAAGATGAAAAGAAATTATAAATTTTCATAGATTACAAACATGGAGTAATATATAGTCAAAACCAACATGCACAATTATCTCTAAATATGGTATTGTTGACACCGGATTTTCTCATGCAGATTCAAGTGTTAAGTTCCAGCACATGTTCATGAGCACATTCGGATAACGTTGGACTTCTCCACAATCCTCTTGATCAATTCAGAAAAATTTGTATGTGGAAACATTAGAAGTCCAAACTATATCATGCATGTTCCCAACTTGACACTTGTCATGTTGGGAGCTACTTTGGCACACTTGTCCCCAACTTTGGAACTTAGGATAAAATAATTATCCATACTTTATACTTTAAGAAATATTAATATAATATTCATTTTTGGCTTAAGCTCCCTAGCTTAGCTCCTTTTCCTTAACTTCCCCCCCCCCCCTTTCCCTAACTAGTGGATTTTAGTCCCCCATACTCTTTTATTATGGTCAATCTACGTGCAGAGGTGTATTTTATATTAATGATGAGACATATACAAAAATAGGCTCATTGGCCTTCAACATCTAGGCTCTTATGCCTATTCAACACAAAATTGGCTCACCAACCTATAAAACACATCATATAGACAAAGACTCCATGGCCTCAAAATCGCGCACACTTAAGTTGTTGTGCGTGGTTTCCTAGAATGTGCACACTTCATCATTTTACTGTGCAGTACATGCGCACACTATACTATGAAAGGTGCATACAAAAATTGGGTTCGGCCTAGGGGTATTACAATCCCCTCCCCTTATTTATGCACTATCCCCAGTGCATTATGTACACATATACAACAAAATTTTCAAAAATCCTCAAAAATATGTGGGTATTCTATCTGCATTGCATCCTCATGCTCCCATGTAGCGTCGCCAGGACCGTACCAGGTCCATTGGACCTTTACAAGCCCTATGGCTCGATTCCGAAGATGTTTGATTTTTCGATCTAGAATGCGTACTAGGTGCACTTGGAAAGTGCCTTCTTTCTCCACCTGAATCACATTTCAATCAATAACATGATTAGCATCACATATATATTTCTTAAGCAATGATACATGGAATACATTATGAACAGACATAGATGCAGGCAATACAATCATATAAGCTATTGGACCAATCCTCTCTAGGATTTCAAACGACCCACAATAGTGAGCTTCCAACTTTGAACAATTTCCCAACTTCAGGGAACATTTGTTGGATTTCACTTTCAATAAAACATGGTCCCCAAATTTAAATTCCCTGTGAGTTCTTCCCTTATCAACATAGCTTCTCTTCCTATCTTGGGCAGCCTTTAAATTTTGTTTTATTTTCAACATTTGCTCCTCCATTTCCCCGAGTAATTCTGGCCCAACCACTGCTCTATCTGCTAGGTTATCCCAGCTTACCAGTGTGTTGCATGTTCTCCCATAAAGTGCCTCGAATGGGCTCATCTTTAGAGATGTTTGGTACCCATTGTTATAAGCAAACTCTACTAAGTGTAGGTATTCTTCCCATTTTGATGGTTATTCCATCACTTACATCCTCAAAATATCCTCAATCACTTGATTCACCCTCTTTGTTTGTCCATTTGATTCTGGATGATAAGTTGTACTAAAATTCAAATTTGCTCCAAATCCATTAAATAATCCCTTCCAAAAATTTGAGGTAAATTTCGGATCTTCGTCAGACACAATTGTCTTGGGTATACCATGTAATCAAGCAATTTCCCTCATATAAACATTAGCAATGTTGGTTGCCTTGTGAATGAGCTTTACGGGAATAAAATGGGCATCTTTAGTAAGTTTATCCACCACTACCATGATAGAATCGTGTTTCTTGTTCGTTCTGGGAATTTTGGTGATGAAATCCATTGTTACAACTTCTCATTTCCACTCAAGAATGGGTAATGGTTGTAGCAAACTAGCTGGGTGTCTATGCTTATCCTTTACCTTTTGACATTCCAAACATTTGTCAATAAAATCAGTAACCTCTTTCTTCATGCTTGGCCAATAATATTGGTTTTTGATAGTTGCAATAGTTTTATGATAACCTAGGTGCCCAACATAAGGTACATTATGCATTTCTCTCAATATCATAGTTTTCAATTCATGGGAATTTGGTACACAAATTTTTCCCCTGTACTTCAGAATTTCATCATTATCTAGCTTACATTCTTCAATTTTTTGATGCAATTTACATTGCTGTAATTTTTCCACTAATTCCTTGTTTTGCAAATCTAATTTTCTAGCCTCCAAAATTTTACCTTTCAAATTTGATTGGTACATGCTACTGGTTGTAGCATGCAATTCATGCACTCTTATGTTGAGTGCATCATCCACTTTGTTCCCTTTCCCCTTGATATGCCTTATATCAAAGTCATATTCTCTGAGAATTTCTAGCCATCTGCTTTGCCTCGCATTTAGAGTTGGTTGATCAAATAAATATTTCAGACCATTACGGTTTTTCCTCAGCTCAAACATTTTCCCCATGAGGTAGTGTCTCCATTTCCTCAAGGCATGCACTATGGCTTCCAATTCCAAATCATGAGTGGCATAGTGTCTTTCATGCTCCTTCAACTTCCTTGATTCATAACATATAACAAACCCATTTTTACTGAGGACTCCACCAAATCCTATTTTACATGCATCTAATCATACAGTTAAGTCTTCATTTAGGTCTACAATCCTTAGAATTGGAGAACTTGTTAATAATTGTTTCAAGTGTTGGAAACTCTTTTCACGATCCAATGTCCACTGAAACTTCACACCCTTCTTTTGTAAGGAAGTGATTGGGTGTGAAATCTTTGAGAATCCTTCAATAAATATCCTATAGTATCTTGCAAGAACCATGAATGATCTGACCTCTGTCACATTCTTTGGTGCTGACCATTCTCTAATGGCTTCTATCTTCTCAGGATCCACTGTTATCCCATCCTCTGAAATGCTATGGCCCAAATAATGAATTTGCTTCTGATAAAATGAGCACTTGCTCAAATTGGAATACAACCGATGCTCCCTTAATACTTGCAACACCATCCTCAAATGATGCTCATGCTCTTCTTCTGACTTGGAATATACAAGGATGTCATCCAAAAAGACAATAAAAAACTTGTCTAAATATTCTCGGAAAACACCATTCATTAAGCACATGAAAACAGCTGGTGCATTCGACAACCCAAATGGAACCACTGTGTGAACTCATAATGACCATACCTTGTCTTGAAGGCGGTATTCCTGATATATTCTTATTTAATCCTTACTTGATGGTATCCTGACCTGAGATCTATCTTTGAAAATATCTTTGCATCCTTCAATTGATCAAAGAGATCATCAATCCTTGGAAAATGATACTTGTTCTTTACAATCACTTTATTCAACTGTCCGAAATCAATGCACAATATTAATGTCCCATATTTCTTCTTCACGAACAAGACTAGGGCACCCCAAGGTGACACAATTGGGCATGTATACCCCTTCTTCAGAAGTTATTCAAGTTGCATTTGCAATTCCTTCAACATTGGTGTACTCATTCTGTAAAGAGCCTTTGACACTGGAGTTGCTCCAGGAATTAAATTTATAGAGAAATCAATATCTCTCTTTGAGGGTAGTCCTATTACCTCCTTGAACACATCTTCAAAATATTCCAGGACTGCATGGTCTTCCAAATTTGACACCTTATCTTTAGGTGTCTCTTCCATATGAGCTGCAAATATTTGACACCCTTTTCTGTAACATTTCTTCAGTTGCAATGCTGGAATTTCTTTGATGGTTACTGCCCTGAGAATTCCCTTCACTTTCCTTAGGTTCCCTTCCTCATTCAAGTAAGTAAATGCCTTGTTATGACAGTCTAGGATAGCATGATGTTGGTCCAACCAATCCATACCAATTAGAAAATCATAGGAACCTAAAGGCAAGATGTTCAAATCTTCCCTAGTGTTCGGTCCATTCATGTCCATAAGACATGACTTACCCATCTCATTAACTTTTCTTTTGACTCTGGTAGATCGTTGCACCAACCAATATTTTCCATGTTTGCTTCTTGGCAAATGAAAACTTTCCACCATATTAAGATCTATATAACTATGACTAGCTCCTGAATCAATTAAAACAGCAATGGTTTGGTTGTTGATCATACCTTCCACTTCAATCATATGTGACTGATACTCTGTTTGCTTCTTGTCCAGGGTTGCATAGATCCTTGGTACAATTTTTCCCGTGTCCTCCATTGTTTCAACTTGTTGTACATTGTGAACAGTCCTCACTTTTTCACCTTTGTGAGGATAATCTCTGAACATATGATCTCCTTTACAACCCCAACATTGAATAGGTGGTTGCCTTGGCCTTTGACCCCCTACCTCAATCTGGGTTCTCTAGAAGTTGGTTGGTCCTGAGGAATATTTTTGAAGAATGGTGGCTTAGTTCCCTTCTTCCTCTGATCCATCTTGAATTTCTTATTGTCTTCCCAAGATTTTTGGAAATTTGGCCTTGCTTTTTGTTGATCATATAGGCATTTAGCTCGCATTATGGTCTCCTCCAATGTCTTGGGATCATCATATTGTATTTTTTCATTGATGAATGATGGAAATCCACTCAAATACCTTTGAATCTTGATTGTCTCATCATTGATGAAAGAAAAATACTTCAACTGCTCTAAAAACCTTCTGTCATATTCATCTATGGTCATACTCCCAAGCTTCATTTCAAAGAACTCTTTCATTTGCTTGTCATAGTATCTCTTAGTCAAGTATTTCTTCTCAAAATAATTCTTGAATTCCCTCCAAGTAACACTTTTCTCTTTAATGTGTTGCACCTACACAAGTTGATCCCACCACATGGATGACTTTCCCTTGAGTTGATAGATGGAAATTCTTCCTTTTGCATGAGAATAATAATTATGCAATTGAAAATACTTTATCATGCCCAACAACCATGTCTTTGCATCTTCATCCTTCTTGTGCTCACCACCAAATGTAGGAGGTATGATTTTGTTCATTTCTCCTCGTAGATCATCCACCCCAGACCTCTTAAGCGTCCTGAAAGGGGATGGACTTGAGTTGGTGTGTGCTCTCTTATTGGAATGCCTCAGGGAGTGACGATGATGTCTGCTAACACTTCTGACTCTTCTTTTCTCATCAGGATACCCATGACTTCCCGATTTTCTTGAGCCACTCTCCTTATCCAATTTATTTTTTTGAGCTCTGCATTAACTTCATTTTGAAGTCTTATTATTGATCCTTGTCTCTCGTAATCCTTTCATTATCATCTTTATGTCTTTGGGCATCCTTCTGCAAATTTTTAATGGTCTCTACCATATTCATGTTTTCATCCCTTCCTTCTCCATGTCCATTGGAGTTTGTTCCTTCAATGCCCAAATGGACATCCATCCCTCTAATATCATCTTCCTGGTTGTAAGTCCCATGTGCATCTTCCATTCCTATGGACTCTGTGTTGATCCTGATCTGATCTAGTTGTTGTTAACTCTGTAAAATGTGCAACCAACAAAACTTTGTCAGGTTAACTGACTCAACAATTTCATGAAAAATATGAACCATTATGGTTCAATAATATATCAAAATTATTTCCTCTGATTTCCTATAAAATTGAATGCCCAGATTGATTTTCTAGGTGAAAAATTATATTCTACTATGTAAGACCTTTCCAACGCTTGCTCACATGCTCAATTATGAGTCTTGAGCAGAAAGTTATGGTTATTTGAACATTGTCCATTAATATTTTTGTTCACACTTCAACTTCACGCAACTTTGCATTTTAATTATGCATTTTTGCACCTAATCCATTGGATTTTTCATAGTATCTCAATTGGGTTTCTTCATATACATATTTTGGACAGTCTGTCGAAGTTTCACCTATTTCTGGGTTCTGGGTTGCTAGTTACAGCTTGTTGAATTTCTAGGCCAATTCGTGTTTTTGGTCTGGAATGCTACAGGTACCTTCTTTTCCATATTAAACATTTTTAACATGCCCAAAAATTTAATTCAGATCTAGGGATATCTCCTATGGTTCAATATCTTTCCATTGACTACTCTTGTGCCTCAATATGATTCCGAAGCAGAAAGTTATGACTCTTTGAAGTTAGTTGGGTCTTATAATTTACCCTCCATTGTTTGTGTTGTAACTTTCTAATAGAATATTTGTTTCACGAACGGTTTACACCATTAGAAATTTATCTCCGAGATCTCATGGTTTTTGAGTGGCTAAAAACATTGTTAAGGGCCTCAAAAACGCACTGCAAAAATATGGCATTCAAACAATACAAAATGTCCCGGAAATTCATTGGTTTTTCGTTGTTATTCACCCTCCAAATGACTTTGCGTACACAAATTTCAATATGTACACCCACATTTAGCATGCGCAGCAAAAACACAAGGTAAATCGTGTGTCACATGCCTATAACCATTGTGTATCATTTCTTTGTCGCGCCAATAACTGGTGCACATGACTTTTGTGGTGCGTGCCAATATCCACCACAGACAGTTTTGGTTCCTGCACTATTACCTATTGCATGCAATTTTTGTATCGTGCGTTGATATTCCACGCGCATTTCACTCTAAGCATTGCACCATGCAAAATTTTAGTATGCCCCCGCCATGCACCATTAACTAAACTATCGTGCGACAATATATACCCACATTGCGCACACACCAACCAAACTCATCTACACTCTGCCAACACTGCACACACCACGCGCGTCATTATTATGTGTGTGCACATCGTGTGCACCTTATTATGCGTGTGCACACCACGCAATGATAAATTTAGCGTGTGCACCCGCACACCAAATTTTTTCATCTTTCCGCCAAATTTTAGTGCGCACACCCGCACGCAAACATTTTTCCACGCGGCACCAAATTTTAGCACGCGCACCCATACACCAATATTTTTTCGTGTGGCACAAAAATTTAGTGCACACACCTGCACACCAACATTTTTCCGTGCAGCGCAAAAATTTAGCACACTCACTAGCACGTCAATATTGTTTCGCACGGCGCCAAAATTTAGTGCGCGCACCAGCACACCAATATTTTTCTGCGCGAGTGCCCGCATGCCAATATTTTTCCACGTAGTGCCCAATTTTTACATATCACAAGATTTTTACCGTACATGATGCATTTTTAGTATGCCCACCTGCACACATTCATTTTTATGCACATCAATTCCTCGTGAATTCCACAAAAATTGAGGCGGCTTTTGCTTAATTTTTTCCCAAACTCAAGTCACAAATTGAGAATTTTAATTACTAATCTCGCTTCAACTGTCATGGCTTCATTGTAACTTTAAATTCGACCAATTCAGGGTCTGAATTTGCTAGAACATATATTAAATCAAGAATATCTCACCGCATGGCCAAATTTCTTAATTTTCCCATGAATTTAACAACAGAAATTGGGGTTTTTTCCCAATTCCTCGCAATTGTTGTTACTTTTTACCATGGACACTCTGCAACCTGAAATTTGGCCACTTTGAAATCAATTCTCTGTGAAATTTCTCTTCAACTCAACTTTCTCGGCCCATCCAGTCGAGCCATGCCGAGCCATGTTACTCCAGAAAACGCTTTTATTCTTTGTTCAACATACTGTAACATACTGAGCATCCAACTGATCTATGCCACATAAATTTTTTGAACTGCATGCAATTAAAAGATATACACACAAAACTCTTGTGAAACTATATATATAAAACGTGAACAGACAAATACATTTTGTAAATGCACAGATTCATACTGAAATAACAGTAAACAAATACATCCAACATATATAGACAATACTCATAAATATAAAGACAGTTATAAACCACACATAGGATAAACCCATAAAAATAAACACATAAATAATAATGCAACATGTAAATTATCACACAATTGACACTTATCTTGGTAAGAATATCACCAACTGTGTACAAACCTTCCATGAACCTCCCAGCCTTAGACCACACTGTTCATCACTCTCAGTCGTGAGTCACATCCAAGTTGGGACTAAACTCCACCCAGGTAAAGGGATTCCTAACCATGCTAATGGATCATAGACAACAGGAAAGACTATGTCACAGGTGCCAACTCAAACTAACATCCTACAGTCCTTCATTCCCCACATCCATGTCCCACCCAGAAAGTGTGCCCCTTCTCTACTCAATAGTCCTTTGGCTACCCCACTTCNTAGACAATACTCATAAATATAAAGACAGTTATAAACCACACATAGGATAAACCCATAAAAATAAACACATAAATAATAATGCAACATGTAAATTATCACACAATTGACACTTATCTTGGTAAGAATATCACCAACTGTGTACAGACCTTCCATGAACCTCCCAGCCTTAGACCACACTGTTCATCACTCTCAGTCGTGAGTCACATCCAAGTTGGGACTAAACTCCACCCAGGTAAAGGGATTCCTAACCATGTTAATGGATCATAGACAACAGGAAAGACTATGTCACAGGTGCCAACTCAAACTAACATCCTACAGTCCTTCATTCCCCACATCCATGTCCCACCCAGAAAGTGTGCCCCTTCTCTACTCAATAGTCCTTTGGCTACCCCACTTCATTTCCGAGCTTCAGCAACGGGCCAGACATGAAGTCTCAAAGCCCTATAGTTGTAGTTTTTCACCTTCAGGAAATCAATTCCCAACAATTCTCTCACCCAGAGAGAAATTGTTCACGGGCCTGACAACCCACCTCTTCAATATCCCACGGGCCTAACAACCTGTTTCTTCAGTCCAACTCCCAAGCTAACCAGGTACACCAACAAGTATGGATACAGATACAGGTTCAGGTACAGTGATAGAAATGTATGAAGGACAATTGACTGAGTGAGTGAATGATCATGGCATGATTGAATGGATGACTGAATGATGGAAGGAATCGGAAAATGAACTAAGTCCAAACTATATGTATGCATGTTCCCAACTTGACACTTGTCATGTTGGGAGCCGCTTTGGCCCACTTGTCCCCAACTTTGGAACTTAGGATAAAATAATTATCCATACTTTATACTTTAAGAAATATTAATATAATATTCATTTTTGGCTTAAGCTCCCTATCTTAGCCCCTTTCCCTTAACTTTTAGACCCCCCTTTCCCTAACTAGTGGAGTTTAGTCCCCCATACTCTTTTATTGTGGTCGGTCTGCACACAACGATGTATTTTATATTAATGATGAGACATATACAAAAATAGGCTCATTGGCCTTCAACATCTAGCCTCTCCGGCCTAATCAACACAAAATTGGTTCACCAGCCTATAAAACATAGCATATACACAAATGATTCCTAGCCTCAAAATCGCACGCACTTAAGTTGATGCACGCGATATCCCAGAATGTGCACACTTCATCATTTTACTGTGCAGTACATGCGCACACTATATTATGAAAGGTGCATATAAAAATGATATCAGCAGCTCACCAGCTTAAGTACATTTTCAATTTACACTTACAATTGAGTTCGGCCTAGGGGTATTGCACTTTGTATAGACTTCATGTGGAGTCTCCTTTAATGGCTAATAGGTAGATAGGTTTAGGCTTGATTCGGACTAGTTGTCCATTGACTGCGAGTAGGTAGTTGGAGGGAAGGCTCGAAGAAAACCTATTTTGTAAAAATATATTGTACCAAAAATTCATTAGTAATAATTAGTGTTGAAGTTGATGAGCGAGTAGAGAGAGCTCAAGAGAGGAGAGAAGAAGAGTTGAGACTCGGTTGCAGTCCAACCTTGTAAACATTGTATAGAGCATTCAAAATTAATACAAAATATATTTTTCCTACATATGAGGTTTATGTGTCTTTTATGTGTGGTGAATGTTTATTCTCTAAATGTTTTATGTGTTTATTTATGTATGTTGTAGATGTGAAAGTATGTTACATTTTCAAGTTTAGATAGACCTCTCTATCTTTGTGGATTTCTAAGTAGTTTTGGGCTATTATGCTTGTTCAAGGAGTGCACACCAGAGTGATTGGAAAATATGCGAAGCTAGTGCAAGGAGTGCACTTGAACATTGTTTCGAGTTCAGAAAGAGCGTGCCAAGTGGGCACACTAGAACCATTATGAAGCTCAAAAGGAGTAGTGTCAAGGAAGTCATATCAAAGTTGTTGAACACTCTAAAGAAGATTTACCAGAGTTACTGAATACTTTGAGGGCTCCACAAGGAGTGCATTGAGAAGGTGAAAGGAGTGCGCAAGAACTCTATTTCGAGTTCTAGGAAAAAGTTTTCAAGAGGGAACTCCAGAAGGAAAAGATCAGGAGGAGCAGTGCAAGTATACACAGAGAGTGCAAGGAGTGTGCAAGTGAATTATCATAATTCAAGTTTCAAGAGGTGAGTGCAAGGAGTGCACACAACCAACACAAAGTTGAAGTTTTGGTTAAAGATTAGAAGGGAGAGCGAATCCCATAAGGAGAGTGTTGAAGGAACACTCTAAAAGTGTTGGAAAAGGCTATGGAGGAGACAGAGCATGACTGCCAGGAGGGCACGAGGAGTTGTTGAGAATACCAAAGGGGTTGACCCTTTGAAGTCCGAGTGTTTACAATCTCAAGAGGAACAATGCAAGGTGTGCACAAGTGAATTTTTTTTTAAGTTCCAAGCTCGGGAGGTCGAGCAGTCAAGCTTGTAGAGGAGAATATCAAAGGCAAATACCTTTGAAACTATTTGAGAAAAATCCTTCATTCGGAAGGAAAGCGCGACAACCACAGAGAAGAGCTACAACGATCATTAGATCTGTTGTCGGGAGAAATCTAGACCATTGGATCAGAGTCCAGTAGAAGAAGGAGCCTACAACGGAGGAGAATGTAATGTTCCCAAGCCATTTTTTTTGCTTGGGGACACTAACTAACCATTGAACTAACTATTGATTGTTTGTGTTGTAGGATGGACACAGATATTTCGGCCTTAGGGTTTATATTTAGTTATTTAACACAATTTACCMAGATTCATTCAACACMATGCAAGACTTCATCAACATACAKATATGGAACCACAAAGCACAGATCTGACCTCTTTATTAGGAAATAGCAAGAACCTGATACAATATACAAGCAAATCTGGGATAACATCAGATGGCTCCAAGAATAGAAGATATGAGCTGCTACAAAATGCTCCCRGAACACAAGACAAGCCTCCCAAAGGCTAAATACAATATGAGAGATCCAATACAAAAGCTAGGGTCTGCACAATCCCCCTAGTTGTTGGTATGTCCTACTGAAGAAGATGAAGACCAAGGGTTCGGCCCTCCTGAAGAACACCTCCAAATGATACCAAAATCCATCAAGAGATAGATCAGTTCAATATGAACCCCCTCCTAAAATATGAATCCCAAATACCACGTCTTTCTCCTCCAACGGTTACAACCCTAAACAGGTTCGGCCCTCTTGAAACCCTAGATAGGACCAACAATTCGGCCTGGATGAATGAGGCCTCCAAACCTCTTGAAAATCTCTAGGATGATAGATCGAGCAATCACAAACCCCTAGGGGAAGTTTCAAGATCATATCTAAGATAGAGCCTCCTAGATCTGAGAATCACTAAATCACCAAAACGTCCTCCTTCCTTCAAAATCCATCCCAACCTGTAGATAGTGATCCATCCGTAGTAACTCCTCAATAAATCCTCCAAACTGATGAGAAAGGTCCTGTAAGCAAAACCCAAGTACTAGAATCTCCCAAGGCTCTGTCAATAATTTGGATCGAACTTCTCCTCAAACAATGGTGCGCCCCTGCTGGAAATCCCTGAATAGTAATGCCCTGTTGCTCTCCTGAATCGATGGAAAAAACCTATGATGAATGTAGAATGGTGTGGGTGGAGTATTTCATCCCCGATACCAAGCTTGGAACAAGTAAGTGGAATATTTCACCACTGAGTTTCTCTCTAGGGTTTGTAAACTCAAAACCCTCAAAACTATGTGCTCAAGAGCTCAATAAGCAAATACCAAAATATCCAAGATGAAATGAGAGGTGCACCCTGGCCTTTCCTTTATACCTCTTTTCTATTTTCCTGTTGAGTTAGTTTAACCCCTAGGTTCAACTCCTAACTCAACCTCCAGCTTCTAATTCTTCATTGAGTTACTTTTTTCCCTTTTTCCCTTTTTCCTAAGTCAACTTCAAAATATGACATTAGTTTGGTTGACTTTTCCCCATATTGTGTGAGACTATGGTCTAGTGGGGATGCCTAGACCACTAAGTCTTCCCAGACCTCTTCATCAAGAGGTGGGGGACATTACAGTTTCCCCTGCTAGAAATTACTTGTCCTCAAGCGATTCCAAACCTGTCTCCCGCACTACCTATTCATTCTCCCACGTTGCATCCTCAATGGGTAAATCCTTCCATTTGATCATGTACTCTTTGATGCTTCTCTTCCTGAGCTTCTTCTCCCGAACCTCTAGTATCTCCTCTGAAATCAGATTCAGTTGCCCCTCTTCATCTAAAGGTGGCATCACCTCAAGTGGCATGATGTGTTGGCCGATGGCCCTCCTCAGGCAAGACACATGGAAGACATTATGTATCCTGCTACCCTGTGGGAGTTCTAGCTCATAAGATATGGCCCCTACCTTCCTATTGATCCTGTAGGGCCCAAAGAAACGTGGTTGCAGCTTCTCTGCTCCGCTTGTTTTTATAGAAGCTTGCCTATATGGTTGGAGTCTTAGGTCAACTAAGTCACCAACCTCAAAAGTACACTCAACCCTGTGTTTATCTGCTTGGACCTTTCGTTGGTTCTACACCCTCTGTAAATGATCCTTCAGCTCCCTAAGGATGTCCTAACTCTGTTGTACCCAATCTTGTACCATCGGGGCCCTATTGTCACCAAAATAAATCTCCACGAAAGAGAGTGGATCATAGTTGTACAATTCCCTGAATGGGGTCATGCCTATGGACATGTGATGGGTGGTGTTGTAGCAGTATTCCCCAAAATGTAGCCATCTGACCCACTCCTTCTTCTTCCCTGCCACATAATTCTTGAGATAGCCTTCCACCCATTTGTTGACTATTTTAGCATGTTCGTCTGTTTGAGGATGATAGCTAGTACTAGGAGTCAAGGCCATACCAACTAGCCTTAATAACTCCTACCAGAATGTACTCATGAATCTTCTATCCCTGTCACTGACAATGGTTTTGGGTAGGCCATGCCATCTGAATATCTCCCTGAAGAATAATTTGGCCACTTGTGTTGCACTGAAATATGTAGAAATGGAGAAGAAGTGTGAAAAATTCGTCAACCTATCCACCACTACGAAAATGCAGTCTTTCCCCTGCGCCTTTGGCAACCCTGTGATGAAATCCATGGATATGATTTCCCACTTGTGCTATGGGATGGGTAGGGATTTCAGTAGTCCTGTCGAGCGAGTGTTCTCATCCTTATTCTCTTGCAAAGTAGTACACTCCTTGACGTGATTCATCACATCCTCCTTGAGGCCCTTCCATGAGAACCTCTCTCTCACCTGCCTGTATGTCTTTCCAATCCCTTGGTGACCTGTCATTGGTGAGTCATGGCATGTCTGCAACATTTGGCCTTGAAGGCCGATTCAGGAACCAAAAATATTCATCCCTTGTAATAGATGAGGCCATCAATGATCCTGAAGTTATCATCTTGTATTTTCCCATCCATTACCTAACAAGCAAACTGATTCTCTGAATATTCCATCACCAAGTGGTCCTTTCAATCAATAGACACATCTATCATGGCATAAATGGATGGTCTTCTGGATAATGCATCTGCCACCACGTTGTTTTTCCCTTTGACGAATTCAATGTCAAAGTCATAGGCCTGTATTCTGCTTACCCATTTTTGTTTCCTTTCATTTAATTCCTTCTACTCCAATAGATACTTAAGACTGTTATGATCTGATTTCACCACAAACTATGAACCTACCAGGTATTGTCTAAATTTGGCTAGAGCGTGCATGATGGACAACATCTCTTTGTCATAAATGCTCTAAAGTAACTCAGGTCCCATGAGTTTTCGGCTCTTATAGGAAAGAGGGTGCCTATGTTGCATCAATACAACCCCAATACCTTCTCCTGAGGCATCACTGATTAAAATCTGGACCAAGGGGTCAAATTTTAGCTCAAAAATCAACGTTCTCGGAATTGCCTCAAAACGAACGAGAGCGTATCCCTCGTCATCACGAACCCAACGCAATTCATTTCGTCTCAAACGGACGTCGGGAGCGAGAGATATCGTGATTTGTTTGAATCGTCAAATAGGTAAAAAAAGGATGTTGACTGGGCAGTCCGTACAGTGCGTACGGATGCTGACGTGGAATGACCGTACAGGATGACGTGGCAGAGGTGACGTGGCTTGACCGTACATCTGTATGATGATGTGGCAGTTTTGGATTGGCTGAGATGTGAACGAATCACGTTGTGACACGTGGCAGTTATTGGGCAAATGGCGTGGTGCCACGTGGCCCAGTCATGAGCTGCCACGTGGCACCGTTGAATTGGTTATTGATTCAAAATAATACGGACTCCGTGAGGTTTGAACCGTTGACCTCCCCCATAGTCCAAAGTCTTGGCAAGTCCGCCCTGCCAACGCGCCATATGGTTGTCTTTGTAAAACCTATGGTTTTTATTATATTTAAATTGAATTAATATATGAATTGGGGCGCGTCCGGGATGGGGCTTAGCCCCAGCCCCCGGTCACACTTGCGCTTCATATGACCCTACCCTCTGATGGTGTGCACGCAGGGGTTTTTAAATACATAGCCCGTGGTTTCATACATATGACCATACGAAGCGCGGAGGGGCTTAAGTTTCAAACGGTTTGGTTTTAAAAGCCCGAGGTCATATTGTAACTCACCACGTGCCCAGGTGCTAGGCGGTTAGGGGCTGGAGGCGCCCTAACCGTCCTACAGTTTGCACAGTTATTCGGTTGCGTGCGTGTGTTGGGTTTAAACACGGATTTGGAGCGTGTTCTTGGTTCAAGCACACAGAGGTGCGTTTTGGCGAACCAGTTTCAGCAAACTTGAAGGAGGAAAATGGCAGGAGGCCTATCTTCTTCATCTTTTGGCCGATTGAAGTGCCGTAAAAGCCCAGCTAGGGGTTTTTGGACGTCCTGAATCCATTGGCACTATTATCAAGGCCATTTGAAGACTTCTTTTGTAGGATTTTAGCCATTGAAGTTTCAGCAAGCTCCAGGGAGCTTGAAGCCCTCATTGCTTGAGGACATGTTTTGGTGAGCCTATGTTTGTTTTCCGTGAATGAATAATCATTTTTGGCTAATTGTTATGCTTTGAACACATTGGGACAGGTTTCAGAGGCTTTTGAGGACTTTTACAGGTGTTTTTGCCAAAGAGAAGCTCAGTGAAGCTTATGGCCACATGTAGAAGAGGTCATGCCCGGATGAGCCATGATCCGTTTTCAGAGTTCTATTAGTCATTTTTGGGGTTTTAATGTGTTCTGATATCAATGGTACAGTCTATTTTTCCATTGGAGTTGATCAGCATCTAGTAAAATAACTTTTGACAAATTAATCCCAGAGAGCCAAGTCCATTGATGGAGGCTCAAGGAGATGTAGCCCGAAGGGGGGTGAACTCCTTTATCATGTTGTGATTGTTCTGAGTTTGATGGTTTATTTGCTCCAAGTTATATTTGTTGTGTGTTGATTTAAAGCACATATTTAACCATTTAAAAGAACATATCCTCACACATAATCATTTACAAGAAGATACATGAACTTAACACATAAGTTTATCTTGCATAGTTTAACACATGAAGCAAGGTCATGTAAAGTTTATTTTTATGAAGTAGAGGGTGCTTGCATAGCATAACAAGTCAGCCTTCTATTTTCAGATCAGGTGGTATCAGAGCATAGTTTGTTTTTCTCATGTGTTTGTCATTGATAGCTTGAGATTTAGTTATTGGTTTTTGTGCAAGTTTAGTGTTGAAGTTTGATATCTTCCAAGGATGGAGGAAGCTTCAAGAATTGATAGTTCTCGTACATTTTCATTATCTAAATTCTTTGACAAAGAACAGATTCTAACTATGAGAGATTTGATGAAAGAGATGTGTGAAGACAGAAATGTGAGAATTTCCCTTGAAGAGCAGTTGATGGCCATGAAGAAGGAGAAAGACCAGCTTCTTGAAAAGTTGCATGAGATGGAGATTCAACTCCATGAGGCAAAGAAAACCCTTACCAAGTACATGCATGAACATAAGGTATGCAATGTTAGTTTATCTTCTGATTCCTCACAAGATGAATGTTTTGGTGTTTTTGAAAAGCACACAAGAGGAATAGGGTCCAAGTTGTTGTTTAAAATGGGCTATGAAGGTAGAGGTTTGGGCAAGCATGCACAAGGCATTGTTGAACCTATTGTTGTTGAAGAAAGACCCAGGTATTGTGGTCTTGGATATGAACGGCAATATGGAGCAAATTCCAAAGTCGAGGAGACAAGGGAAAAAGTTCCAAGTATAAATTTTGTTTCAAGTTCACCTCCTCAAGAAGGCTTTAAAGGTGAAAGTTCAAGAACTTTTGTTGAAAGTTCGTTCTCTCCAACATGCAAGGCTTGTGTTCAAGATGAATG
>SNQJ01S0106292.1:16491-46650 GCA_010110895.2 Picea sitchensis | reverse complement strand
CCAAAGAGAAGCTCAGTGAAGCTTATGGCCACATGTAGAAGAGGTCATGCCCGGATGAGCCATGATCTGTTTTCAGAGTTCTATTAGTCATTTTTTGGGTTTTAATGTGTTATGATATCAATGGTACAGTCTGTTTTTCCATTGGAGTTGAGAAGCAGCTTGTAAAATAACTTTTGACAAATTAATCCCAGAGAGCCAAGTCCATTGATGGAGGCTCAAGGAGATGTAGCCCGAAGGGGGGTGAACTCCTTTATCATGTTGTTATTGTTTTGAGTTTGATGGTTTATTTTCTCCAAGTTATATTTGTTGTGTATTGATTTAAAGCACATATTTAACCATTTAAAAGAACATATCCTCACACATAAGCATTTACAAGAAGATACATGAACTTAACACATAAGTTTATCTTGCATAGTTTAACACATGAAGCAAGGTCCTGTAAAGTTTATTTTTATGAAGTAGAGGGTGCTTTCATAGCATAACAAGTCAGCCTTCTATTTTCAGATCAATCACACTCCAAGGTGAAAGGTTGGCCGAAATCTGGTAGGGCTAAGACTGGGCATGTGCTCATCACCTCTTTCATCTTGTCGAATGTAAATTGGGCCTCCTCACTCCATCTGAAAGATCCTTTCTTGGTCAAGTCAGTCAAGGGTGCACAAAGCTGAGAGAATCCCTTGACAAACTTCTTGTAGTAAGTGCACATGCCTAGGAATCCCCTCAATTATGTAAGGGTCTTAGGTGTAGGCCACTCCATTATGGCTTGAATTTTCTCCTGATGTACCTGTACCCCCTTTGCTCCAATGATGTGTCCCAAGTAAAGAACCTCCGTCATTCCAAACTCACATTTGGACTCTTTAGCATACAATGACTGCTTCTCCATGATAGACAAAATTTGATCCACACGTTGAAGGTGTTCCTCCCACGTCTTTCTATAAATGAGAAAGTCATAAAAAAACACCAAAAGATGCTTCCTCAATTGTTTGTTGAAGACATGGTTCATACAATATTGGAACGTGGTTGGGGCATTGGTTAACTTGAAGGGCATCACTAAGAAATCATAGTGACCATAATGACACCTGAAAGCAGTTTTTGGGATGTCCTCCTCCCTCATTTTGATTTGATGGTAGCAGGAACGTAGGTTGATTTTTGTGAAATAGACAGCCCCATGCAATTCATCCAGTATCTCATCAATCCTTGGTATAGGATACTTGTTTTTTATTGTTTTCTTATTTAATGCCTGGAATTCAATGCACATGTGCATGGTTCCATCCTTCTTCTTGACCAACACCACTGAAGAAGAAAAAGGGTTGGAACTCAGCCTGATGTGCCCCATATCCAAGAGCTCTTTGATTTCCTTCTCTATCTCGTCTTTATACTTATTTGGATGTATGTACAGTGTGGTGATGACTGGTTTTTCTCCTGCCTCCAACTCAATGATGTGCTCAAACCCCCTATATGGTGGCACCCATGGTGGGATAGGTCCAAACACTTTCTTGAGTTTTTCAATGATTTCCTAGATTTCTGGTGTGTAGTAAACCTTGCCTTGCTCATCTACACCTGTTGAGATTTTTCATTGAGTTGCATATACTATCTCCTCTCTCCTAAATATGGCCTCCATCCTCTTGGTCATAACTACCTTGGCTGAGTTTCATGTCATGCCTCGGAGCACTACCTTCCATCCACCCTCCTCTATGAAAGACATCTCCATGGTCTTGTAGTTGGTGGTAATAGGCCCCAACGTACTGAGCCACTGAACTCCAAGGATTATGTTTGTATCCGGAAGGTCCATCACATAGACATCATGTACCAACTCATGCCTGCCCAATGTAAGCTTCATGCTTGGAATGTACCTATCACATGACATGGTTCTCCCACCTGCTACCTCCACCTTGAACCCTTCATATTCAACTGTGGGTATACGCCTCCTCTGTAACAATGTTGAGTCAATGAAGTTGTGAGAATCTCCCCCATCAATCAATGTTGACAGCTTTTGTCCCTACAAGACTCCTCTCATCCTAAAAGTATTGTACTTGGGCACTCCACTGATGGATGCCAAGGTGGATTTCTCCTCAGCCATACTGTCATGACCTGTGGTCTCCTCCTCTGTTGTCTCTGTGGTGTTGGAGTCCATGTTCTGGATATGGCCTAAATCCTCCTCCTCCTAATTGTCTGAAGTCACATCTATGTAGTGTACTTGGCTACGGCCCATGCATCTGTGTGATGGGTTCCATGGCTCTTTGCAAGTGTAGCAAAGTTGCTTCCTCCTCAATTCCCTTCTGGTGTTCTCATCCAACCTTCATCTGCCCCTATCAAACCCCCTTGGGTCACGTTCTCTTGGGTTCATTGGAGGTCTTTGATCTCTTCCTCCTGTGTTAAGAGGTGGTCTAGGCACAAATTTTGGTTTAGCAGTTGGTCCTAGGTCTCTCGTCCTCCAAATAGCATCATGTAGGTTGGTAGGCTTAAAATCCTTTACCCAACCCTTCAAGGGTTCCATCAGCCCCTCGATGAAGGGCACCATGAGTCTGGCCTATGATACATCCTTCACCATGACTGCCAGCCTCTGGAATTCCTCAATGTACACTTTTGGTGCTCCTGTCTATCTGAGCTGTGTGAGCTCCCGGAAATGCAACTCAAGATCCCCCTTATAAAATATGTCAATGAGTCTCTGAGTGAACTCTGTGTATCCCACTATCTGATTGTGGCCTAGTGTGGTCAGTCCATGATACCACCAATTATGAGCTTTTCCATCCAAGTACATGGTGGAAAACTTGATGGCTTCCATCTCCCTCATGGGATTAAGCTGCATATAAGTGTCCATCTTCTATACCCATGCCTATGTTGTCATCTTGGCCATACCATCAAAGTAGGGAACCTCCATCTTCCCTGCTCTGCGTTCAAACTCATAATTTCTCCTGTGGTTCAGCCTAGGTTTGTTTCTAAATTTGAGTTGAAAGTATTGATCTAGGGACATCTGCCTCTGAATCATTATATCCAAATCATTGTACTCCTTGGTACACCATGCCATATTCTCAACAAATTCATCCACATGTTCATGATGTGCTTGTTCATCTATGAACGTGGGTAAGTACGGTCTAGGGGTAGCCATGCTACCTATCTTTCCATGGGATGTGCCTCCCCCATTGCTTCCCTTAGACTGATGATAGCGAATATGTTATGGATTATACTTATTTATACAGTGTGATCCACCAGTCTCCCTGTTGTCATACATCTCTGGCCCTTTCCCTTTGTGATTCATCTGCATCAACATATTGGCTATCCTAGTCTGGTTCTCATCGACCTTCCTCAGATTCTCATCTACCTTTTGTAGGGTTTCAGTGATTTCAGTTTGTCCCTTACGGTTTGCCTCATAGTTCTCATGTAAGTGGTTGACCAGGGTACTTTCTGTTTGGTTTATGGTTCTTTGGAACTCATGTGCTAAGAAATCCAAGCCCTGTGGCTCACGAACATCCCATGAACCCTCCATTTTGGCTTCTATTTCACTAGTCTGCTTATTCCTTCGGCCCATATAGATACCAATGTACCTCTGTATGCGCTAATCCTCATAGGATGGGAGGATCAGAGCTCTGATACCACTATAATGTTCCCAAGCCAATGTTTTTGCTTGGGGACACTAACTAACCATTGAACTAACTATTGATTGTTTGTGTTGTAGGATGGCCACTGATATTTCAGCCTTAGGGTTTACATTTAGTTATTTAGCACAATTTGCCAAGATTCATTCAACACAATGAAAGATTTCATCAACATACAGATATGGAACCACAAAGCATAGATCTGACCTCTTTATTAGGAAATAGCAAGAACCTGATACAATATACGAGTAGATCTAGGATAGCATCATATGGATCCAAGAATAGAAGATATGAGATGCTACAAAATGCTCCTAGAACACAAGACAAGCCTCCCAAACGCTGAATACAATATGAGAGATCTAGTACAAAAGCTAGGGTATGCACAACCCCGCTAGTTGTTGGTACATCCTACTGAAGAAGATGAAGACGAAGGGTTCAACCCTCCTGAAGAAGACCTCCAAATGCTACCAAACTCTACCAAGAGATAGATCGGGTCAATATGAACCCCCTCCTAAAATATGAAGACCAAATACGACGTCTTTCTCCTCCAACTATTGCAACCCTAAACAGGTTCGACCCTTCTGAAAACCTAGATAGGACCAACAATTCGGCCTAGATGAATGAAGCCTACAAACCTTCTGAAACTCTCTAGGATGATAGATTGGGAAGTCACAAACCCCTAGGAGAAGTTTCAAGATCAGATCTGAGGTAGAGCCTCCTAGATCTGAGAATCACTGAATCACCAAAACGTCCTCCTTCCTTCAAAAGGTGTCCCAACCTGTAGATAATGATCCAGCCATAGTAACTCCTCAAGAAATCCTCCAAACTGAGGAGCAAGGTCCTGTAAGCAAAAACCAAGTGCTAGAATCTCCCAAGGCTCTGTCAATAATTTGGATCGAACTTATCCTCAAACAATGGTGCACCCCTGTTGGAAATCCCTGAATAGTACGACCCTGCTGCTCTCCTGAATCGATGGAAGAAACCTATGATGAATGTAGAATGGTTTGGGTGGAGTATTTCATCCCAGAGACCAAGCTTGGAGCAAGTGAGTGGAATCTTTCACCACTAAGTTGCCCTCTAGGTTTTGTAAACTCAAAAGCCTCAAAACTGTGTGCTGAAGAGCTCAACAAGCAAATACCAAAATATCCAAGATGAAATGAGAGGTGCGCCCTAGCCTTTCCTTTATACCTCTTTTATGTTTTCCTGTTGAGTTAGTTTAACCCCTAGGTTCAACTCCTAACTCAACCTCAAGCATCTAATTCTTCATTGAGTTACTTTTTGCCCTTTTTCCCTTTTTCCTAAGTCAACTTCAAAATATAACATTAGTTTGGTTGACTTTTCCCCATGTTGTGTGAGACTATGGTCTAGTGGGGATTCTTAGACCACTAAGTCTTCCCAGACCTCTTCATAAGGAGGTGGGGGCCATTACAGAGAATAGATCCCATTCGTTGGATCTAGGCACGAGGATCGACATTCATCCCATCCAGGTAATTTGCTTGGGGTTTAACCCTCTTCACCCTTTGAACTTTGTAAGTTCGGAGAATTTTTTTGTTTCAAGGGTCAACGATTTAGATCCATTCGGGATTTTGCAGGAGATATAACAGTCATTAGACCCAGAAGAGTTGCACAAGATTTAATCGAAGAAGTCCTTTGGAATTCACGCATTCGGGAGTTTTGGAGTGTGGAGAAGTCGAGAACCCAAAGACCCGAAGGCCGGAGTTAATCATGGTCGTCCATTTCCAAGATGTCTGTCAGGGGATCGTCGAGTCCGAAAGATCAGCTATTCGAGAGGAAGGAGGCATTATGGTTAATGCTTGACAGTCTCCCAAAGCTCTGAACAACGGAGTGAATACTAGTCGTTGTCATAGGAGACACGTGTCAGCAGATCGTGGAGTCCGGAGATAGAGCACCCTGGAGGAAATTGGACGAAAGTTACTTATAGACGCCTAGAGCTCCAAATCGTGGAGTTAATCCCAATCGTCCGATGTAGAGGACATGTGGTGCTAGATCCCATAGTCCAAAGACTTCGCACTCCAGAGGGATGGAGGTATAATTTGTTTGGAGTGGAAAACTCTCGGAGCTCCGAAGGCTGGAACACATCTTGGTCATTGATCGGGAGGAGCTACGTGGTAGGAGATCTAGAGTCTGTAGGTCTATAACTTTGGAGGAATTAGACTGAGGTGAGTTGAGAACTCCTGAAGAGTCGAGAGACAAAGTAAATCTTGACCATTGATCGAGAGAGTTATGTGGCAACAAATCCTGAAGTCTAGAGACTTGGTACTCTGAGGGAAATCAAGGTCTAGTGTGTGAGAAGCTCTGAAGCCTAGAGCAGCAAAGAGATATCATTCGTGAGTTGGTTGGGGTTTGTGGTCTGTTGGATCTGTGTGCCTCCGAGAGTTCACCAATTCGGCTCTCCGGAGGATTGTTTTTGTTGTGCTTTGGAAAGGCCCAAATCCCGTAGTGGCGAAGTGGTTGAGAGTCGTCAATCTCTGCAGACAAGTGGCAGGAGATCTGGCACTCCATAGGATTATCACTTTGTAGGATCAATGGAGGTTTTCTTTGAAAAGTTATGGAGCCCAGAGGCCCAAAGTAGATCTACACCGCAGATCGATGAAGCATTGTGAACCGTTGGAGCCTCCGAAGGTTCACCAGTTTGGCACTCCGGGGGATTGTCAATGTGTGTATGGTGCTTCGAAATTTGTTGAAGTCGAAGCACCGAAGCATTATAGGCCATTGATCTTAGCAGGGAATAGGAGTTTTCACATCCGCTCATTTTTGTCCATCAAAAATTCGCAATGGTTGTGTGCGTTGGATGCAGTCAAAATCCATTGAAGCCTAAAACAACAGAGCTTAAATCGTCGATCTTGGTGCCTATTGAGGACTGTTGATATTGTTTCCTTTTATTTCGGCAGTTCACAAGTCTTGTGTATTCAGTGGAGCTAAGGGATAAGAAAGGTATATCGTCGAAGGGTGGAGCGCCAAAATGGCGCATTATCCTTGGTGCCTGGTCACAAGCCCTCGATCACATGAGGAGTTAACTGGAGAAAAGGGGTTGGGGGGGGTGAAATTTGTTTTAAAATGCAAAGGGGCTTAGTGTGAGCCGTGAGTTTATTATTGAACCTTCACGAGGACAGAAGGACCTATGCATGGGATTTTGGGGGCTCAGCAGAGCCCTGAGAGCCAATCCAGCTCCATCTTTAAAATGATCCTAAACTGGGAAGTCAACGGGCCCCAGGTGAGGGAGGGGGTCTGCATCAGCTATCCTAGATGGAAAGCATGTTTTCTATAATATGATAATTCTTGATCAGTTAGGTATTCCTAAAAAAATTCCCACCCCTCTCTATTCTAACAAAAAAAGCACCATAAAAAATAATCATAATCATGTGGATAATTAAAAATATAAACATGTTCTACTTTGAATGTCATTATATATGTCATATTTGTTGTCGATGACATATTATGCATATCTTTGTTCCTTTAATTGATCATCTTGCAAATATCTTCACCAAAATATTTTCAGGTCCCACCTTCACTAGTTCATGGCATCGTATTGGTATGGGAGACTTTCCATTTAGGAAGGATATTGTACCATAGTGTCATCAAAACGTTTTGGGGATCTCTCAATTATGAAGCGGTGTTATCGCAATATATTCCTAAGAGGAAGGCTTGGAATAAGTTTTTGCAACACCATCGAGGATTTTCACATAATTCACATGTCATGAAGTTGGGTAATCCCAAGATATCCCTGGGATGGAGGCTTCAAATTTTCTCAGCCTAAGTCATTTACCCTTTTGTTTCAAGATTTATCTAGTAACTTCCACTATAGGATTTGTATCAATTTTAACCCTTCAAGTGGAATTCACCATTGTCCTTTCATGGTCCCTATATCCACACAAAAAGAAACCCAAACATAAAATCTAGAAATTTATTGAACCTATGATAGTAAATAAGGGTATACTTTAGAGGACAACATCTTCTCAATGTTGACCATTTTGGTGTTAAGAGTTTATTTGGCATTTGTTTATTTAATATCCATTGTAATTGCAAATTTCATTACAGATGAGTAGTCTCCTTCCCCATTGTCCATAGATTGTTCTTCAACATATCTTGATGGATTCGTCCTTGTGCCCTCTCGACACTAACACCATACTTGCATCCAACAATGGACCTACTGAAGATAACAAGAATATGGGCATCATTAAAAATTCCATGAGGGGAGTGTTCTCTCTGAGAAATACCCTAAAGAGATGAAATCTTCAACAACAAAAAGTTTCGATGCAATCTTTGATTATGAAACTAAAGAGATTGATGGGATCATCCTTGTACATTCATAAAAAGAAGAGATTGACAACATACAAGCTACAAAGTCAAAACCTACAACACAAAGTTATATGACTTCTATGTGCATAATTCCAAATTATAATGACATATGTTTCCTAGCCATAATTGACAAAATAGCATTTTCCAAGCTTGTAATGGGCTGTAGTTATGCTTTTGTAAGTTTTAAACCTGTGAAGTAAAGCAATGCATATAGATTCTTAAGCAAAACAAAATTTAATCAATGGCTCATTCACATAGTACATAGAGATATTATACCGGAAATCCTCAACCGGGAAAACCTTTCTTATATTCATTATATCGAATTTCACCATTCACTATACAATATATACAATGTTTTTAGGTATTCCGTAGATACCAAAACCCTGATCCCTAAAACCGGGATTATTTTTAGTAAACCGCTAAAAATAGCAAAATCCGCAGATGCAGTTGTCATATCTGACGCATCCACACACACACATGCAAATAATATAACACATACCCAACAACTTGTACCATAAATTGTTGCACCAAATTACCCATTTTTTTCCAAGAATTGACTTGGGGATATCTCCAATAATTATAAATGTAAAAATGATGATAATGGATTTGTTATTTTCATAGTTAAAATATTCACCTTTTTGTAACATTAGACTTTCATTTTTCAAATGATTTTGATTTACATGCTACACAAAAATCAAATAATCTAAGTTAGTATATAACATTTATCCTTAATTTTAAGTTAGTTAATATGTAATGGAATTTTTCTTCAAAAGGATTGAATAATTTTGATCATATTTCCAATCTTTGAGTTGCTTTATCCACAACTTCTTTATGTGTACCAAGGTTTAAGCACTACAAAAATTATATATCTAAGTTACTAATGCTTCAAAGAAATAGCAAACTCTTCTCCCTTCATATGGAATCTACTTAAGGATTTTGTATCTAAGTTACTAATGCTGCAAAGAACTAGCAAACTCTTCTCCATTCATATGGAATCTACTCTAGTTATGTAATTAAGGACTTCACCCTTTAACTTATTGAATAACTTTTTCTTTAGGCCTATTTTTAATCATGTGTGACGTGGAAAATGGAGCTTAGGAATCCTTTATATATATAATATGTGAAGAAATGTTGAACCACTTCTATGAATGAACTAGAAAGTTTGACCATTTTCTTCCACATAAACCGTCTTAGTGAGACATTGCACAAAATTTCCATAAATAGGAGCAATTTGACATTGAGACCATTCACTTTCAATGATCCAAATCATTTCATCTGCATGAACATTTTGCTTATCATTATTATTTTTATTTAAAATGGAAAGGTCCAACTCTTAAAAGCTCAATTATCATTGTGTTGTCAATTGACCTAGGTTCATAACCAAAAGGGTTCATTTGATCTTCCTCTAGGCATTACAGATGACAAAAAAATATTAATCCTCCTCAACAAAAAAAAAAAATGTGGTGAATATGTGGACCAATAATAGTAATTCAATAACTAACAACAAACTTAGCATGAACAACTGATAGCAATGATCAATATTTACATTTCAATTATAGAATGCAAAATGAGAAATCAACATTTAGAGCAATTGGGAAGTGTAAATAATTTTTTCTTATCAAGTAATAATCAAATGTCTTATAATTTCTTCAAGACATAGATATACCAAACCCACTCTTCCTTTGCAACCTATCATGTCATTAAAATTCTAATTTATTGTTCTATGGTATGATTCTCTTCTTCGTTCCTTCATATAATGCAATACAAGATAGTTCATGATTGTAAATTTTATACAATCTACTCTCTTATCAATTATGCTAACCCAGGTCCCATGATTCCCACACTTAATCAAATTAGCCCTACATTTATTGCACTTGGTTCACTTTGTTCATTGTTTTAAAAATTGTCCTTGCAAAGAACCCATCAAAGAGGTGCATTGCATGACCATGACATTATTGTTATATTAATGAGAGGTGTGCATAATCAAACTTAAAGGGTCATCATTATATTGTTGTCTGCAATGGGATCAACCATCCCATTATTCTTCTATGTTGAGAGAAGAGAAAACCTTCTAAGTCAAATACCTATATGGGTTAAGATCTAATGCCTTAAAAACTATTATGAAATTTTAAATCAACCATCTATAAGGATATAAGCTTAAGTATTTTGTCACTAGTCTCCACAAAAATTGAAAAAATATTTCTTGCATCATTTTATATAGTGCAAATAAATAATATTGGAGAATATTGGTCCAAATTAAAATATTGTTGTGGCAGTTATCCTTGCACACTAATTGGATCCTCAAGAAAAAAATTATACGACATCAACTTGTTGGAAATATTGTTGTCATTGATGTCAAAGGCAGGGGAAGACTACAAATGTTCAAGATAAATATTGTAAGATGGAGATTGTTGGAAATATTGGTTTTGGACTTTTGATGCTCAGTTTGGATACCCTATCTTTGAAGGCATTTTTACTCTGAAAATCTAGCTCAAATGGGAGCATAGGATATATGGTTGAAAATTTTATTCTGAAATCTTTCCAACGGTGTATGGAACTCCCTCTAACTCCATAGGAACAAGGAGATATGAAAGATTCTATTAAGTCATCCCAGCCAGAAAGTACAGGTAAGCCCAACCAATTTTACAGGCCGACCCAACCAATGTTACAAGTCGTCCCCATAAGTGAATGTAGAAACACTATAAATATAGGATAGATGTGTGCATTTGAAGAGTATCCAAGCAAGAAGAGCAAGTACAAGTGCCCAGAATAGATCTGAGGTGCGCAAGAGGAGCTAGGGAGTATTCTCAGGGTCTAAAGGTGTGCAAGAGGAATTTTCTTGGAGTATTAAGGGTGCACTATAAAGGACTAAGATCTATGATGTTTCAAAGTGCGTTGTTTTGAGGTTGTGATGTTGAAGTCTAGAATTATATTCTAGGAATGATGCTATGAGGTTCTTTAGGGCATGAAATATAAATATGACTAGGGTTTGAATCTATGTCTGGGGTATGAAGCAAGGAGATGCATTGGAGCATGAAAGTTAGAAGTATTATGATTTTGTGAAATGCATGAAGTATGAAGCATGCAAATGAATTCAAAATTATTATGTGTGTGAAGATATTAGTTTGGTGCCTATATAGATCTTATTGATTTGGTGTTCAGCTGAGGAGATTGGTGTCTCTAGTAGGTTGGTGCCTACATAATATCTTGTTGAGTTGGTGCTCAGCTAAAGAGATTGGTGTCTCTAGTAGGTTGGTGCCTACACAATATATTGTTGAGTTGGTGCTCAATTGAAGAGATTAATGTCTTTAGTAGGTTGGTGCCTATAATCTTTGTAATAGTGGGTTGGTGCCTACAGACATATATAAAGATAAGTTTTTGTAGTTTTCTCTAACAAGGTTTTCCAAATTAAACTATGTGTATTGTGATTTGAGTTTACGTGCATTTACTATTTTAAATTTAATGAATGATTGATGAATATTCATTCAAAGAAAAAAGTATCTTACATTGATTCACCCCCCCTCTCAGTATAAGCATAAGTTCAACAATTGGTATCAGAGTGGGTTCCTTTGGAAATAGTCTACCCTCTAGAAGGAATATCTCAGGAGAACACATGGTTGTTCAAGATGGTTTCTCCACAAACAGGGCTTTGTTGTTTGATATAACAAACTACACCTTTTGGAACATAAGGATGCGAACATATCTAATGGCCCTTGGTTTCGATATTTGGCAATCAATCGTGACTGGTTATATAGCCCCAACAAACCCACCAACATATGTGGTTGGGAAGAAACCTAGTGAAATTAATGCAAAAGCCATGAATGACATCTTCTGTGGTCTATCAGAATTTGAGTTTGTCAAGGTGATGCATCGCGGATCGATAAAAGAAAATTGAGACAAGCTTCAAAATATCTATGAAGGCGATGACAAGGTTAAGAAAGCAAATCTCCAAACTCATTGAAGACAATTTGAGAGCCTGAAAATGAAAGATGAAGAGAATGTTGCAGCTTATATTATTTGTGTTGATGAAATTGTCAACACCATCAAAGGACTTGGTGAAGAGGTTAAAGAACCGATGATTGTACAAAAGGTGTTAAGGTCACTCCCCTTAAGATTTGATGCCAAAGTTTCCTCCATTGAAGAAATGAAGGATCTTGAATCATTAACAATGGATGAATTGCATGGGATTCTCACTGCATATGAGATGAGAACAGAATAATAAAAAAATAAAAAAAAATCAACACCGAATGAAGCATCTTTCAAAGGATCACAGAAGACAGAATGACACAAATCATTTGATTGTTCCATCCATGAATCAGATTCAGAAGAAGCACAATTCGTGAGAAAGCTAAAAAGAGGATCTAATAAATACAAAAGTAAGATACCCTTTAAATGTTTTAATTGTGGTAAAGTAGGACATTTTGATGTTAAATTTCCATATGAAAAAATGAAACACAGTAATGATGAAGAACATAACAATAAACCATATAAACACAAAAGAGGAAAATATACTAAGAAGAAGATATTTTACTCTAGAAATGGCAACAACTCATCTAAAGAAAGTGATGGATATGTTTCTAATATTAACAAAGAAGAATTCTTCTTCATGGCCATGGATACAAAGTCTACTAATACAAAAAATGAAGACAATCAAAAAGAAAAATTAAATTAATAAAAAGAAGACATTGATGGGGAAGTGAATCTTGAAGCAGAACATGTTAGTGCCTTAGAGAAAATAGATAGACTCACGGGAAAGAATAAAAAGAAGAAAGAGAAATTGCGGAAATATGAAAAGAATGATCATGATCTTGATAAAACAGGAAAAAGCAGTTATCGTCTTAAACTAGAAGAAGAAGAAAAATTTAGAAGAAGTGGAGAGAAGCCAACTAAAAGAAAAGGAAGAAAATTGTGAGAAACTAGAGGATGAAATTGTTTCCTTAAAAAGGGAACTAGAGAAAACCATTGATTAGTTGAGTAAAATCTTGAAGTTTGGAATAAGTACGGAAATCTTGGATGATATTCACATTTACCAAAGGTCACCATTCATATAGACAAGTCTTGGCTACGACAAAAAACATAAGAACCTCGAGGGAAATGCAAGCACTAAGGTCGCAAAGCCATCAGAAAAGGAAAATAAAGAAAATCCTAAAAGTTATGCTAATATTCTCATAGGCTCCATCAACAATGAAAGCAGTCGCAGGAAAGGAAATGATGACCAGCAGAAACCTTATTCTTCTCACAAGAACAAGAATGAGTTCAGAAAAGTTGTTCCACCAAGAAGACCTTTCACAACCCAGTATCAAAATCTATTTCTTGGCTATTGTTTTTCTTGCAATAATTTTGGTCACAAATCACTAGATTGTAGAGCTTATGCAAGAACTGATAATGTGAGAGATAGAAATAGAGATTCTTATAAGACCTCAAAGAATGATTATGTGAGCAAAAAAACCAAGTTCTCATGGGTTTGTTAGAAACTACAATTCATGTGATCCCCTACTTGATTAGCAAGTAGCATGTAGAAGTGCAATAACTATGGGAACATAGCATGTGACTCTAGAAACTGTTGATGATTGCATCGTCGTGTGACACTCTCCAGGATACGCTCTCCTCTGTGATTGAGTTGATTCGACCTATGAGAGAGCCTAGTGTTGGGTATGCCCATGTGATGGGGTGTATCGTTCTCCTCTGTATTGATTTGAGTCGTGCCCTAGTGTTGGGTGTGCCCATGTGATGGGTGTATCATTATCCTCTATGTGAGAGTTGAGCCGATGTGGTCTCCTGTGTTTTTACTCCTATGGACTCAATCGAGTCAGGCTTGAGGTGGTACTCCAGATGATTCTCCTGTGGACTCGGTTGAGATAGAGTTTTGTTGAGTATGACATCCCTGTGGCCGAGCACAGGTAGGTGTGTCCCTAGTGGCTGAGAACTAGTGGATGTTTGGATCCCTTGCTATATTTTCTAAGTGTAATATTTACTTATAACCCTAATTATGATGTAAAGGGTACAAGTCGGCCCCACCATATGTGAAAGATAATTAAGGTTTATTGTAATAATTAATTATATTTTTGAGTTATTGAGGTCGACCTTGTTGTGCCAATAGACACACCTATTGTTTTGTCTGGTATTTTATAAATAAAGGTGATTTCCCCATTGAGGAAACACACACTTTACTTGTCATTTGGAAATTTCAAACCTACCTTTAAGGCTAAAGTGTGCACCTCTCTTGGGCGCTAGTTTCAAGGTTGTAGAAGAACCCTCTTGTGTGCATTAGGGTTTATGGTTGGGGGATCTTCTCTTGAGAATATAGAAAAGGATTGATGGGATTTCTTCCCTTGAGTAGAATGGTTTCCTAGGATATTTCTTGTGTTCTTGTGCATGGTAATTCTTCTTGTGATCTTGGTTATTGCAACACTTGTGTATGGTGTAGTTGCATTTGTTTATGGTTCAAGTACATGCTAAATGAAATAAACCTCATAATTGATCCTAGCATAGTGAAAATATAACATGGCATCATAGCTTAGGACTTGAAATATCCATTACACAAGCCTTCAAGAAAGTTGTACTCTCTTCTGCAAAACCGTACAACCCTCCTAAGGTTTCCAGAAAAAGGTACGACCATCTCCTTTTTTGGTTGTTTCAGCACCTTCCACTGAAATGTTGGGGACAATTTTTGCATAGGAGTGTATGGCCTCCTTCAACGCACCTCCAACAACTTTCAGATTGCAATTCCGAGAATTTTGGATTTTTGGCCCTAGGGTTTCTAGGGTTCCGCAATATTTTGCAGAATTTCGGTTTTAGGGTTTTTGCAGTCCATTGAAGGAGTTTTTCAACTCACCAGTGTTCTTCTGAATTTAAAGGCTTATTGTTGGTAGTCATAAGTCCAATGAAACCTAAAAATTTCTAGCCTAGAATAGCCATTAGGTTCCTAGCCTAGTTGTTAAGGGTTTGTGGAAGAATCTGCAAACAATGAGGAACAAAACCTTGGTGGAAAATAGGATTGATGGATCAAGCAAATTTAGTTCCTGGAAGTCAAGAATATAGATCACCCTGGAAGAGGATGAACTATTGAGTGTGATAAAAAAGGCTTTACCAGAGACAGCTACCGATGAAGAGAAATAAGAATGGAAGGAAGATGACATTAAGGCAAGGAAGATAATCATCTACTCAGTGAGAGATCATCTCCTACCTCGTATTTCCAACCTAAAGACAACTCGTGAGATGTATGAAGCATTGAAGAATATGTTTGAGAGTAACAAAACCCCCAGAGCTCTTACATTGAAGGGCCAGCTTCAAAATATCAAGATGACAAAAGATGACATCGTTGATACCTTATTCATGAAGAATTCAGAGATCAGAGATCAGTTATGTGCCATTGAAGAAATCATATCAGACAGAGAACTTATCTTGACCACTCTCAATGCTCTCCCAAGACATTGGGAACCATTTCTTCAAAGTATCAATGGTAGAGAAGAACTACCTACTTTTGATCGTCTATGGACACACTGTACCCAGGAAGAAATCAAACTTATAGCTAGAGGAGTGCAAGACTCCCCTCATGATGACAATCTTGCTCTTTCCTTTCATACAAAGAAAGGAGGAAGAAATATAAGAAGCCTCAGTCAATCATTCAAAGGCGAGAAGACTTCATGATGTGACAAATCAAAGATCCAGTATTTCAGATGTGACAAGTATGGACACTTTGCGATAAATTGTCCTACCAGGAAGAGAGGAAGACAACATGCCTCCACTATTGACATTGATCCAAAACCACCTTGGAAAGATGAAGACATGAAAGATGAGGCTTTCTTCCTCTGGGCTTTCTCAGGAGGACCAAAAGAAAGATTGAGCATGATTGTAGACTAAGGTAAGTTTTGTACTAAATTCCTTATTTGATTTCATCATTACCCTATAGTTGCTTGCATTTTGATAATGAAGGGCATTATCCTTGGTATGGGAGCCCTCATAACTTCGACCATTATCCCTGGTACAGGAGTCCAAATTTTCTTGCTTGGTCATTATCCCATTACAGGAGGCTATTTTGGTTGTTATCCCTACGGGAGGCCATCTTGGTTATTATCCTAGTACATGAGGCCAGCATAATACTGTAGAGATAGTAGAGGACCTGAGAAGACATGGGATGTCTCTAGGTTAGCAACACAAGAAAAGGAAGATGTCCATCCTTCTAACTTCAGAGGGAGTCACTTGACTCAAAGAGAGTCAAACTATTTGACGAGAAGGAAGAAACAATACCTTCTCCCCCTTCAACAGTTCAGAGGGAGAAAACCATTGATCCAGTTGCTACAGTTGATGTTCCTAGAGACATTACAATAGGCCATAAAAGGCCTATCTAGGATCGATAGACTCTGCAGGAGGCAGAGGGACATGCAACACCTCGAGGCACATTCCGAGAGAACAAGAGACCACAGAGATTTTTGAGCTATGTTTCATCCATGAGCCACATCATTGATACTGAACCTTTTTGTCATGGAGAAGCAGTAGGACAGCAGGTATGGAAAGATGCCATGATAGAAGAGTATCATTCCATCATGAAGAATAATGTGTGGTATATTGTTCCAAGACCAGAAGGGAAATCTATAGTGACTTCCAAGTGGATCTATAAGATCAAGCATGCAGCTGATGGAAGTTTTGAGAAGTACAAAGCAAGATTTGTGGCCAGAGGATTATCACAGGTGGAGGGAATTGATTATGAGGAGACAGTTGCTCATGTAGCCCGATACACTTCCATCCCTACTATCATTGCACTCGCAGCATCTATGGGTTGGAAACTACATCAGATGGATGTAAAGACAGTCTTTCTCAATGGTGATATTGAGGAAGAAGTTTACATCAAGCAACCAGAAGGATTCGTGATACATGAGAAGAAATCTCATGTGTGCAGGTTGAAGAAATCCATGTATGGACTAAAGCAGGCACCTCGTGCTTGGTACGAGAAGATGGATGGATTACTGATGAGTTTGGGATTTAGCAAGAATGTTGTTGATCCAAACCTATATTATCACATTGTTGGTGATGAGTGCATGATCTTGGTCATGTACGTTGATGACTTATTCCTCACCGGTTAAGAATGACTTATTGTTAAATGCAAGCGAGCATTCACTTCTGAGTTCGAGATGAAGGAACTAGGTATGATGCACTACTTCTTGGGACTAGAAGTATGGCAGAGGACTGATGAGATTTTCCCGAGTCAAGGAAAACATACAGTAGATATATTGAAGAAGTTCGGTATGACAGACTGCAAATCCATGCCTACACCGATGGTGATGGATCTGAAGAAAATGAGCGAGACTTCTACTGATTCAGGAAAGATTGATCCACGTATATACCGACATTTGATTGGATCATTGATGTATCTAATTAACACCAGACCTGATATATGCTATGCAATGAATGTACTTAGTCATTTCATGAGTTAGTCGAGACAGACTTATTGGATAGCAATGAAGCATGTATTGAGATATCTACGAGGCACAGTTGGATATGGCGTGAGATATGCCTCTAGTGTAGACATGAGATTGCAGGGATATGTCGATGCAGATTGGGCAGGGAGCACAATGGACCGGAAGAGCACATCTAGGTTTTTTTTACCTTGGTATCTACCATGGTTTCCTGGTTCAACAGGAAACAAACTTGTGTGGATTTGAGTATCGCAAAAGCAAAGTATATAGCATTGAGTGTGGCAATCCGCGAAGCAGTGTGGCTTCACAAGATCCTTACATATTTATTTGATCATGAGATGGATTCTACCATTACTCATTGTGATAACCAGCGTTGTGTGAAGCTCTCTGAGAACCATGTGTTTCACGATAAATCGAAACACATTGAGATCAAATACAATTATATCAGAGACATGGTGCAGAGGAAAGCAGTACACGTGCAGTACCTTCCTTCACATGAGCAGATTACATATACCTTCACAAAATCGCATACCAGGACAAAGTTCAAGTACTTCTGTGAGAGACTTGGCCTAGTGAAGAATGCCTCCCTACCTAAGAGGGAGTGTTGATGATTGCAACATCATGTGACATTCTCCAGGATACGTTCTCCTCTGTGACTGAGTTGAGTCGACCTAGGAGAGATCCCAATGTTGGGTATGCCCATGTGATGGGGTGTATCGTTCTCCTTTGGACTGAGTTGAGGTGTGCCCTGTTGGCACTTGACCAAGTTTTGAGGAAACATTGGTCGTGTTTGACCACTTTTGGCACTTCGACGGGCTGGTCAAAGATGGAGTGCCCAGAAGGAGCTAAGATCGCGGGATCTTACTCATTTTTCGGGCTTGTGGACCCAGCAAAGGGTTTACTAGGGTTTGTGTAACAGGTTATTGGATGTCAACCCATGGGTTTACCCATGTTTAGGTCCTTTTGTAAATGTATAAATAAGTAGATAAGCGATGTAAGAAGCATGATGGTTGGCTATGNGGTGTGCCCTATTGGCACTTGACCAAGTTTTGAGGAAACATTGGTCGTGTTTGACCACTTTTGGCACTTCGGCGGGCTGGTCAAAGATGGAGTGCCCAGAAGGAGCTAAGATCGCGGGATCTTACTCATTTTTCGAGCTTGTGGACCCAGCAAAGGGTTTACTAGGGTTTGTGTAACAGGTTATTGGATGTCAACCCATGGGTTTACCCATGTTTAGGTCCTTTTGTAAATGTATAAATAAGTAGATAAGCGATGTAAGAAGCATGATGGTTGGCTATGTGCACAATATGTTGCAAGTATTAATGTTGGCTTAGTGAAAGAGGTTGTAAGGTGCTTTGTGCAAACAGAATGTGTAAAGTAAGGCTATGTGCTACTAAGGAGTTGGCTTTGTGCCTTGACCTGGTTTTGGGAAGGAGGATCTGGCACGCTGCGCTTAGATCTCATGTCCTCTGCGGAGTTTGTCTCTGTGGCTTTGTGCAGAGGAGCAGTTGAATGTAAGAATATTGAAGACTAATAAAGAAGAAAAATAATGTGGTGGACGTAGCCCCACACTGGGGTGAACCACATAAATCCTGTGTCTTGATGTGCTTTGTGCGATGTGGATTATGTTTTTTATTTGCTTTATTTTCTTAAGTGTTGTTGTTATAATGTATGATGAATGCATATAATGTTGTGCTTAGTGCTTAATGGTATTAGAGATAAATGAATGTTAGATTCGAGCTAATGTTATGTGCTAAGTGATTAAAAGTGATTGATCTTTATTGTTACTACGTTGATCTGTAATAAGGGTTTAATCTGCGATGTGAATGAGACTCGTGAACTAATGCATATTGTTGGCTAAGTGATCTGCTAAGTGTTATAATCACATATCTGTGTCCCAGCTTGGTTGTAGACACCTAAGTCCTGCAACCCCCCCTGCCTCTACCTCAGGTGAGACTTCATCTTTTTCGCAGGTGTTCCCGAAAGGGTTGGTAGTTAGGGTTTTGTTGGTGCGTTGTTGAAGCGTTGAACCCTGGGTCTGCCCCTATGCCAACAAATGGTTTTGTTGCCGGGACCTGAAACTGTGATTGTTTGGAACTAAAGAAAAGAGAAAGCTCTATGCGTAGATCTGTTGTTGTAGTGCGTAGTATTATGACTGACTTGTGAAGCTCTATGCTAAGAAAGAAACCTGATCTGAAGAAAAGAGGTAAGATTTTAAAGCTTTGTGCTCTAGTAAGGGTAAGATAAGTGGAAATTTTTGCTTCGAAAACATGAATCTAGGTATGTTTGATAGATTTTGTCCTAGTTTGAAAGTTAGGGCATAGTTAGAAAAAAGAGTTGATCTGAATAAATCTGATAGAAATAGAGAAAGATATGTTGTTCCTATGCATAGAAAGATTTTTTGGACTAATAAGTGGATGCAGGAACCTAGAAAGAATATTTGCAGATTGCAGGTCCAACATTGTGATCGTAGTGAGTAGTACAGAAAAGGTTGGGGATTGTTTAAAAGAAAGAGAGGATTGACACTTTGTTATAATTGCAAAAGACTGGGACATCTTGCTAAGGAATACCCTGGCATGGGTCCTATTTTCCTTTGTTGTAAAGCTATTGGTCATGAGGTTAAGGATTGTCCAAGAATGGCTGCTAAAGTTGAAAAGATGAACACGAGACAAGAAAACTCTAAAGAAAGTCAAGAGGCTAAGAGCATGTTGGGAATCATAAAGAGAAAGAATCAGAGACTGTGTTAATACAGTTAAAAGAAGTAATGGATGATCACAGAGACAATAGTTTACCAGAGATCCTGAAAGAAAAACAACGCATACATTGCCTGTGTATTGGATGAAGAAACACATGTGAATATTATGCCAAAAAGCACTTGGGAAATTTTGGGGAAGCATGCTATGGTACCTTCATTAGGAAGGATAGGCTTGTTTAAAGGAAATATGATAACCCTATGTGGAAGAGMTACTAATATACCTATGATTKCTCATGGAACATCGACTGAAGAAGAATTTGAAGTCATTAGATTTGTTGAGAACAACGCCCCTTTTCCACTTTTATTAGGAAAGACTTGGATTGAGAAGGATCAKATCAGAAGGAAAGCAGAGGAGGAAGCTACAAAATAGAAAAAGCAAGAACTAAGGGATTTCATAACCAGAAAAATAGAGCGACTAATAGAAGAACAAGAGGATAGATCGAAGCAACAAAGGGCCGGGGAATTAGTTGTCGAAGTTGAAAGAATGCAGGAAGGCTTAAAGACCCTATCCATGCAAGAAAGAAGTGTAGCCACCCCAGAAATAATAAGAGAAAGGAAATTAACCTCAGAATCTGTAAGAGTGCATCAGCAGTGTGAAGTTCTTTCACCAGGAAAGAATAAGAATACAAATGGGAAGAGGATTCCACAAATTGTTAGAGAATCTCAAATCACAAGAAAGAAGGCCAGGAAGCTCAATAAGAAGAAAGTTAAGCTGCAAGAAGCTACAGAAAATAGAAGGAAGACTTCGCAGGAGGCAGATCTACAGAACTTGAATCTCGTCGGAATATCAGAACCACGCAGAATGGGACTTCTCCACAACGAAGCTATATGATCGTTGGAGGCGCCCTGAGCGTTAGAATGACGCCCTGGAACAACTAAGAATGCAATTACGAGCGAATGGACCGTTGAGACCGTGCCATAATGGACAGATTTGCATTGATGAACGCATTCCTTCCCATTGGAGTAATTTGTTACAACACTTTCTTATTTAACCCGTCGAACGTTGCATTGGGACCACTTTTTGCCACCCGCAATTATCCGAGCTAATAGAGAATTGATTGTATATCGCGTTGTGATTTTTAGAACTCGCCATCCATTGGATTACCTCGCTTGTCCATTCGCCTAATCGATCTATTTGGTTACAAGTGTGAATGTCGGACGAACCTAGCGCATTAGAGAAGTTTGTGGAGGAGATTCTCGTGGAGGTCATGGTTGAGAGAGTTATGTCTGTAGGAATACAGGCATTGTCAGCTGGGGAACTGCAAGCATCCCCTTCGACTAGAAGCCGTTCTAGCCGAACCGCGACTGAGAAGCGAAGAAATCATCACAACGATCTGTCTAATGTGAAGCAAATATCGTCAGTCTTGCCAGATTACATACCTCCTTTAGCTAGCGCGATTAAATGCAATAGCATCCCACATGACTTTGAGTACATGTTGATCACTGCGTACATCCCGAAGGGGATACGCGTAGTTTGACCCCAGTTAGGACAGATCCCAGCTCTGAAGAACAACGACATTAACCTCGGCAACAAAAATAACTACGCCATGCTCGCGCCCCATAGGTATTTAACGAAGACGACTGGCAAGAAGTCGCGCATAGTCTCCCAGTCATGGATTAAAGAGCTAGTGCAATCCATGATCCTGAATGTAATGAAGATCCCTCACTTCAGTCAACATCAGGAGGTTAACGCTTGTGTTAAAATCCTCTTGTCGTTCTATCACGGAGGATATATGTGGCTCGACAAGTGAGTTACTATGGATCTGGCACTGATCCACTTGATTACAGGGTTGAGCATGCAGGGACCAGGCCCTCAGCACTTCTACCCAGGGAAGACTTCAGATCGCTCCCTGGCACAGCGCATAAAGGAGGATTATGGCGATGTAGAAAAGGGAAAGCGAGGCTACAAGGTAGCCTCCATCCAAGATGGCGTAGTGCGCCTATATTTTCAGCTTATAGATAGCAAGCTCGTCAGAAAGAACCGTCCCATGCAAGTCACAGGATTCGTAGTGGACCTCGCAGGAAAGTGTGTGGAGGGGATGCAAATGAACTAGGCGAGTTACCTCATCAACGAGCTCGAGAAATACTGTCGTGAAGCGCAGGATCAGGGGTATGAATTCCATTTTAGTTGGTTACTTGTATTAATCGCATTTGTCGCTTGGGAGATGTCGGAAGGAGCAACATTCCCAGAAGTTGAGCCATCAGAATCATTGGTCGCAAGGTTCTCCACCTTGTGGTACACAAATGACATGTCAAAGCAGTGGCATTCGAACGTTGTGTTCCATGCCTACTACCAGCAGTTGAAGTGTGTTATTGAGGAATTTACACGCATGACACCAAACACATTGCACCAATACAGACCACTAGCAAAGTTCTATGCAGATCGGCACTTTATCTATATCATTGCGCGCAAGGATGAGAGAAAGGAGTTGTAGTCCTATTATAAGTTGACCGACGAAGATATGGAGATCACCAAAGAATGGCAGGCAAAGTTCCTTGTACTGGTTGACGATGCAGAACTCTCCGACCCCGACATCATTCGAAGCCCCTTAGTCACCTGGGTCAAGCATGACGGACAAACTAGCGCGAAGAAAAAGGAGGAAGTTAAGAACATAGAAACTGATGAGGAGGACAACGCATCGAAGGAAAGTAGGCATGACTCACCCGCAGGAGGTGGCAAAGACGAAGTAAATCAAGGAGGAGGGGAAGAAGGAGAAAAGCAAGGAAAAAGAAAAGTTACACCGTCGAAGGATCCCCCTACCGAGGCCGAAACATCGAAGAAGAGGAAGGTTTCTCCGCAGAAACCCTCGGCAAGGAAGAAGACGTGCGCCAGTAAGCCCAAGATGAAGGCCACGCTCACAATGGACTATGTCTATCTAATCATAGCAGTTGTGGAGGATGCTTCAGAAGATATATTGTAGCGACATGGAGCAAAGCAAGAGACGTTGTATGAAAGAATTGAGAAGGAGTTGAAGGAGATATAGCAAGCCATCCATGGCAGTCGCGCAGTACCTACTGCGCCTTCCTCATTGAAGATTGCAGAATTAGGGGATGAGCCTGCCCAATTACGAAGACTAGCAGATGCCACAGAGGCTTGGCTTCAGCGAGTCCAAGAATAAAAGGAATAGGCTACAGAAGTATTGAAGCAATAAAAGGAGGAGGTCTTAGAGCAATTACGAGTTATGCGGTCTGGCATAACCGCCTACGAAAAGGAGAAAGATGAAATTTGGGCGATGTTTGAGGAGGACAATGCGAAGATACAGAAAGAAAAAGGTCAGTTTCTCATAACCTCATGCTTGAGCCTAGCATAGTGAAATTCAACAGAAACAACATAATAAAGTCTCATAAACAAAACATTGAAGGAGATGTTCTTACCAAGCATAGAGAAGAATACACAAAGGGGTGGAAAAGGAAGTAAGAAGAACCAAAGAAAGAAGAATGTGGACTTCCAATGTATGCTCAAGACAAAGGAAGACAATGGTACATTGATAGTGGATGTTCAAAACACATGACAGGGGATCATAACAAATTTCTCACCCTAAACGAAGAAAAATGAGGTAGTCTTACCTTTGGGGATAATGCTTCTGCAAGGATAGTTGGAAAAGGTATTGTTAGTCTTGATAATGGAAAGACTAAAACACAGAATGTCTTGTATGTTGAAAGGTTAAAACACAATCTTCTAAGTGTCAATCAAATGTGTGATCAAGGTTACAACCTCACATTTTATTCTAAAGGATGTAAGATAAGGAATGTAGGTTCAGGAAGATTAGTGGAAAATGCAAATAGAACCCCGAGCAATATATACGTTCTCAATGAAGACAAAGGAGAAAAATATTGTATGGGAGTGATATCCCTCTCATCTCTTCAATGAAGGGAAGCACAAGCTCAAGGGGAGCAGTCATTTGCCACTGATGTCAAAGGGGGACAAGTCACAAACAGAGGAAGAATGGCAAACACAAGGAGAGTTGTAGACATGGGGACTGTTGCAGAATTGACTAAGGGTTGTCATCAATGACAAAGGGGGAGATTGTTGGAAATATTTTTTTCATTGATGTCAAACACAGAGGGATACTACAAATGTCCAAGATAAAGATTGCAAGATGAAGATTATTGTTATGAACATAAATATACATATAAAATTTTTATTAATAACTAATAATTATATGATAATTAATAAATAATAATTATTAATAATGAAAGGACATGTCTCAAAGAACATGACTATTGGTTAAGGGCACCCCTACATGGGTATATAAGCGAGCCCTCATTCTCATTTGTAATCATCTTACTACTCATTCTCATTTGTAATATGGATTTGATTACTATATTCCAGATATTTTGGATTATTTGTGTGTGACGAACTTTGTTCATCTCATTTGGTATCAGAGCCCCTTCTTGGGCATTGCACTGATTACCGGTTGTTGGCCAACATTTTTTTCAAAGTTTCTCTAAAATCAAGGTCTTTAACCAACTCAAGCCTTTGGCCATATAAAAACTCAAAATTTCGTCGAAGATATTCCACTGCAAATTAAAAATTAATACGTACATAACCTTTTTATGAATAAAAGGAAAAAATAAATAAAATCAAAGTGTTTCAATATAAAAGTTACATAAGAAAATTATAAAGTCAAACTATTAAATACAAAGGTGAAATCTCACCCATGAGCGTAATAGTTAGTTGACCAACAATTACCAAGAAGTTAGGAGGAGTAAAAGGTGCATCTCCATAACTTTACAAGGACTAAAAGTGAAGTATAGAAGTTAAAGAAGTCAAAAAAGGAATCACAAACGAAACCTCATGTCAAAGGTCGTGATCATTCATTAAATAAAAAAGTTACTAAGTTTATTAAAAGGGCTCAGGAAAAGGAAAAGAGATAATATTAATGTATTATTTTAAAAGAAAATATATTGTTATTAAGAGAGTATATTTTAGTGGGGTTGTTAAAAAAGAAAAAAGATTTTTCATAAAAGTTACCACAAAGTGTAAAAAAAAGTTACTTAAGAGTATTTGAAGTTTTTAAAATAAAAGGGAAAGGTGTCTTTAAAAAAAGAATTTTTTAAGATAAGTAATATATATAATATATTCTAAAAACATTATTAAAAAAACAAGGTATAGCAAAAAGTATAAGAGAGAAATGATTAAAAGAAATTACAAGAAGTAAAATCAAGACAAATGACCAATTATTTGAAAAAAAAAGACTCCATACCTCGTACATTCATAATTAATTATCTAAGGGATATTATAAAAATAATCTTAAGGTCATATTCAAAATTATAAAAAGTTCATACCTTTATATATTATTTGTGGATAAAGGAGAAGTAACATATATCCTGAGGTGATTTTTTTTAAATGGTATTTAATTAAGACACTATTAAATTACTTAATATAAAAGTATTTTTATTAAGTTTAAAAAAAGGGTTATTTATAAGTATTTTTATTAAGTATAAAAAAAAAATGGTGTAAATGAAATATATATATATATATATATATAGAGAGAGAGAGAGAGAGAGAGAGAGAGAGAGAGAGAAAAGAAGGGTGAAGAAAAGTTTTGAAGTACAAAGTACCTTGAAGGCACAAATTGATCAAAATTTAAAAATAAGTCTTAGAACCAATTCAAATTTATAANAGAGAGAGAGAGAGAGAGAGAGAGAGAGGAAAGTGAAGATAAAAAGAAAAGAAGGGTGAAGAAAAGTTTTGAAGTACAAAGTACCTTGAAGGCACAAATTGATCAAAATTTAAAAATAAGTCTTAGAACCAATTCAAATTTATAATAAAAAATGGACAATTCCATATATAAATCGAAATTTTGGACTAAATGTCTTTTTTTTGTGAAATGGAGTTTGAGCATATGACAATTTTTAAAAATCAAAATCGCTTATGTCGGATTTGTGGGAAATCATTTATTATAAAATAATATCAAGATAATTCAGAAATACAATCACGAATATTGAAAGGAGAACTAGGACATTATAAAGCGAGCAATAAAAAATTACAGTTTGAAATTGAGAAGGAGAAATATTTTAATGGGTTAACAGAGAAAGATAATTGTTACTTCAAAGAATCTATTTGGAAACTCATCACACAAAATGAAAAACTAAAGGCCAAAAGAGAAAAAATGGACCAAGACTTACTAGAACAAAATGAAGAAATATTACGATTAAAAATCGTAATAAAAATTTACTAGTTAAAATCAGAAAGTTAAAAGACAAAAAGCAATGGAATAAAAATTCAGAACAAGAAAACTAAGGTCTCAAGGAGAAATTAACTGAAAATGAGTAAGAAATATCATTCCTAAGGAACCTTAACCAGAAGTTACTTGAACAAATTAAAATCATAAAGGATGAAAGAAAGGAGAATCTAGAATCAGAAAAAGATGATAGGTCAGAAAATAGGAAGAAATTTTACAATTAAGATGACATAATCAGGATTTATTAACTCAGATTAAAAATCTCAAGCATGATAAGAAGTCTTTACAAGAAGAGCTAGATCGCAAAACATCATTAGTCGACAAGGAAACAATAACTGACCTGATAGAGAAAGTATCAGACATTCAAATTTCGACAGTAGAAAAATGAATCAATACAAAGTCAGTGGATTTTCAAAATCAAAAGAATGCTTACATGGACAAATCACTACAAACATCAAAATAAGATGATTCCAAGGAAAAGTCACAAGAGATTAGGATGTCTTATCGTCATCCAAATCACAAGAGTCATTACGACCAACGACTAGGAGAATAGGAAAATAAGCAATTTTCTTCTTAACAAATAAACTACCACACTAAAAAAGAATGAAGACAAAATCAACTTGTAGGGAAGCTTAAAATGAGAATCCCTATCCGAACAATCGATCATCAAACAATTCCAATGAAAGTAAATTTGGGATGGATCACTCCCCAAAAGATGCAACACATCAGTTTGGGAATTCATAGGTTATATCATCTTGTTTCGTCGAGAAGCGCAACTACAAGCACAGAAGATTTGAGAAGACATTGTGTGCCGGAACAAAAGTTAAAAGGGAAGCCTTCCAGTGATTTTCTTTGAGGAAAAAACATTTTTAAGGGGAAGGCAATGTTATGAACATAAATATACATATAAAATAGATATTAATAACATAATAATTAAATGATTATTAATAAATAATTATTATTAATAATGAAAGGACATGACTATTGGATAAGGGCACTCCTACATGGGTATATAAGAGAGCTCTCATTCTTATTTGTAATCATCTTACTATTCATTCTTATATATATATATATAGATATATATATGGATTTGATTACTATATTCCAGATATTTTGGATTATTTGTAAGTGACGAACTTTGTTCGTTTTACTTATTGGAAATATTATTTTGGGATTTTTTATGCTCAATTTGGATACCTTATCTTTGAAGTAGTTTTTATTCCGAAGATCTAGTTCAAATAGGAGCATAGGATATAGGGTTGAAAAGTTTATTTTGAGACCTTTCCAATGGTATATGTCACTCCCTCTAACTCCATAGGAATGAAGAGATATGAAAGATTTTGTCAAGTCAACCCAGCCAGAAAGTACAGGTCGACCCTATCAGTTTTACAAGTCAGCCCCATAAGTGAATGCAGAAACACTATAAATATAGAATATTTGTGCGCATTTGAAGACTATCCAAACAAGAAGTGAAAGTACAAGTGTGCAGAAAATACATGAGATGTGTAAGAGAAGCTAGGGAGTATTGTTGGGGTCTAAAGGTGCACAAAATGAGTTTTCTTGGAGTTTTAAGGGTGCTCTATAAAGGACTAAGGTCTATGATGTTGTAAAGTATGTTGTTTTGAGGTTGTGATGCTGCAATCTAGAATTGTATTATGGGAATGGTGCTATGAGGTTCGTTAGGGCATGAAGGCTAAATCTGATTAAAGATTTAAGTTATGCCTAGGGTATGTGAGACGAACAATGTTCGCTCACACAAAGAATATCCAATATAAGTAGGATAGTACACAAAAATCCATATAGGGTGATGATAATATGAATAATGAATATGATATGAGATGATGAGTACAATAAGAATGAGGGCCTTATATACCCACGCGGGGATGCCCTTCCGTGAAGAGACGTGACATTTCATTAGGAAGGTGTCTCTAAATTATTATTCATTAATTATTTATGATGTATTTATACTTATTATTATATACTATGTTCATAACATTGCCTTCCCCTTAAAAAATGCTTTGTCCTCAAAGCATACTTATGGAAGACTTATCTTTTGCTCTAGCTTGTAATATTGTCTCCTTATTCTTTATTCCTGAATTAGAGATCGTTGAGGAATTGAAACGATAGGATCTAATAAGCGCTAAGTAGAACCGTCGAACTATAAAGGAGTCTGCCCACCCTAAATCGATCTTCTGTGAAACTAGGCTTTTATAAGGTTCTTGCAGAAAACTTGATGTATTTCGACTCCCCTGATAAATTCTACCTTGAGCATCATTTGTAATGGAGGTAATATTTTTTTACATATCTGTCATTTGTTTCTGTGGAAACCTTAACTGGTTGAAGTATCGATTTTTTTTATTAGGATGTCTATAAGGCATCCTTGCAATCTGATCTTTACTTCGTGTACTTATAGCTTCTTCTTGATTATCTTTTGGAATTGAGTCTTCTTCATAGCTTTGGTTTGATTCTACTTGGATATTTGAAGACCTCTTTACGTCAAATGAATTTGCAAACTTTTGGGTTGTAAGGTTGACTGGGTCCATATTAATTCCCTTATCCATAATCAGGTGTTTTCATTTGAATATTTCTCTATCTCCATAGGTTCAATCAATGTATCTTTATCCACCAATGATTCCTTATTGGAAAGTTGTTCTAACTTGTCTTGTATCGTCTTCTTATCATTATTTATATTCTTAATTTGGGTGAGTAAACTTTGATTATGGGATTTTAGGCAACAAATTTTTGTGTCTTTGTCTATGACGATTTTGTCACATTCTTTTTGGATCTCAAGTATTAATTGTTGTTTTTCTGACAATGGTATTTTGGAGATCTGATCAAGATCTTTTGACGTAGATATTGAATCTGACTTCATTGAGACGTCATGTAATTTTATTTTTTTCTTCTTGTAGGAAAACATTAAAAACTTTTTCTCAAGGTTTAATATTAAGCTACCCAACATCTCTAAACAAGTTGAGTTGAGGATTATATCAACCTATTTTTCATATATAGTTGTAACCTTGAAATTCGATACGAGTTTATAATCTTCGAGTGTCAACGACAAGTCCTTGATGTCATGTTTATTGCCAAAAAAATAGTCTTTTGTTTCCATTACATCTATCTTTGGAATTATTAATTGATTCGCCAAATCCATACTTTTGTGATTTTTATTCTTATCTGGACAAATGTTGATGCTAATTTCTTGTTCTTGAATATTTCCTCTAAATATCAATAATCTGACGCATCTACTTAAATGATTTTTATCAAAAAATATTACTTCCTTAAAATCCATTTTTAAATTTGAATTGACCTTGTAATTATTATAGTATCTCTTTAATAATAATAAGCCTTAAGCTTCTTGACTTAATTGATATCTTCCTATAATATTCCTTTATACTCTTTTAAGAAAATAATCCTTGATAATTCTTCTTCTTATATATAGAGTTTAAGAGTTTAATCTCTTCTTATTTTTTCCTTGGTAATTAATTAAAAATAATTTAATATTATTTTCACACTTTCCAAAAGAACTCTTTTATTTATACTCCTTACTTAACTCACCGAATTTATGAAATTTTAAAACAACCTCTTTTTTTTAATTGAAATCTTTTGACTTTTTTATTATATATCCTCATTTTATATTTTTCACTTTTTAAAATTAATATAACGTAGAAGTTAATTAGTTATTCTTCACTTTTTAAAATTAATATAACGTAGAAGTTAATTAGTTTTAGTTTTTTGTTAAATGGTGGCAATTGACCCTTTTACTTCTATGGCAATTGTATGGATTGGTATAATGAACAATCCACTTAAATTGGTACTGGTAATAATAGTATTTTTTATTCTTTTATTTTTAGTTATAATAGAAAAAAAATATATATATATATGTGTGT
>SNQJ01S0106292.1:0-13536 GCA_010110895.2 Picea sitchensis | reverse complement strand
ACCTGTACTCCACTTAACCGTGCGACGGGGCCTGTTCTCATTGGTTGTTCTCTAGCCCTGTTGGGATTCGTCCCTATTGGTCGGTCGCTAGCCCTGTCGGGGTTCGACGGTTGCAGAGTCGAACGATTCGACACCCCTGTAGCGTCGAGTCACGGAATACAAAGAGGCGCCATGATTATTTGACCTGTGATCACAGCTCGCGATCACATAAGAGAGAGAGAGAGAGAGAGAGAGAGAGAGAGAGAGAGAGAGAGAGATAGCTAGCTTGCGCTAGGCCTCCGTAGGTAATTCGGGAGCTTGGATTCCGCAGAAATCAACGAAATTTTTTATTGAGGTAGTGGGTATGTTACAGTCTCACTGAGTTGGTGCTCTGCTGAGGACATTGGTGTCTTTGGTAGGTTGGTGCATATACAATATCTTGCAAAGTTGGTGCTCAAGGGAAGAGATTGGTGTCTCTAGTAAGTTGGTGCCTACACAATATTTTGTTGAGTTGGTGCTCTGCTGAAGATATTGGTGTCTTTGGTAGGTTGGTGCCTACAAACATTTATAAAAATATTTTTTTGTGGTTTTCTCCCACAAGGGTTTCCAAATTAAACTCTATGTACTGTGATTTGAGTTTACGTGTATTTTTTGTTTTAACGTTAATGAATGATTGATGAATGTTCATTTAAAGGAAAAAATTATCTTATACTAAATCACCCGCTCCTCCTCCCCCGACCCCCCCTCAATATAAGCATAAGTTCAACACAACTCTCAATTGTCAAGGATTGTCAAGGTTTTTGTTAGACAATGTTCAATCAAAATTTACTAGAAGTGTTTGACCAATTTTCTAATTATAATGATTTGGTTCAACATTTAAGGTCAATAACACACTAGCATATCATCAAACATATAGGTATATTTTGTGCATTAAAATTATATTATGGGAATGATGCTATGAGGTTCGCTAGGGCATGAAAGCTAACTCTAACTAAAGTTTGAAGTTATGTCTAGGGTATGAAGCAAGGAGAGGCGTTGGAGCATGAAAGTTAAGGGTATGATGATGTTGTTAAATGCATGAAGTATGAAGCATGCAAGTGAAGTCAAAAGTACTCTATGCATGAAGATATTATATTTATTCATATACATGTCTTACTAAGTTGGTGCTCAGTTGAGGGCATTGGTGTCTCCTGTAGGTTGGTGCTCATATGAAGATATTGGTGTCTCTAGTAGGTTGGTGCCTATACAATATCTTGTTGAGTTGGTTCTTTGATGAAGAGATTGATGTCTAGCAGATTGGTGCCTACAGACATTTATAAAGATATTTTTTTGTGGTTTTCTCCCACAAGGTTTCCAAATTAAACTCTATGTAATGTGATTTGAGTTTATGTGCATTTAATGTTTTAAAGCTAATGCATAATTGATGACTGCTCAATTAAAATAAAAAATATCTTATATTGATTCCCTTGTCCCACCAGTCAAATCGTTGGGACAAGGGGGTCCCTTGTCCCACAAACAACGGGGTCTCATACACCAATTTGGTGTCTGGCTTGGTCGTGGCCTTAAAATTGGATTATTATTAGTATTATAATTCAAAGGGAAAGGAAAATACTCCATTGCAAAACAATCATCGATGGATGGGAACATATCACCAATCCATAAAGTAGTATAAACTAGGACTCACATTAAGAAAATCAACTATATATGAAAAGGGACATACCCAACTATTCATTATATATCCAAACAAGTAAATAAGTGCATACACATATATCTACATGTAAAAACGAGCATACACATCTATCTACCAATGTTATCAGTGACACTAAACCTTACTAACCTTTACAACGTGTGAATAGGGACAAGCACTCTATTCACTACAAGTGTGCATGGGCCTCCTCCTTCACTTAAACTTTGCTATCTGATTGATTGTGCCTCACCAAGCAAGCAAAAAGCGAAATAGGCAAATTGGGTCCTAACTATGTATTCAGTGGATGTTATAACCTCACTGAACAACTCGTATGTAGTTGTTGCATTTGATTACTACCACTAGAACCCGAACAGGAGTATGTCGAGCACTATAATGAGCACCATCTATGGTTTTAGTCTTTTTGACTCATTTATTTTTCCACTATAGTCGTCAACCAATCTTTGAGCTAGTCACAAACTCGAGATCATGATTGGCCTCTTTCCTCTATTTCCTCCAACATCCTGGTTTTTTTTTAATAAAAAGCTTTTAATAAAATAGAGGAATGAATTATGTTTGACCAACTGTCATGAGAATTGAAGCCTTTATCCACATGCATATAACCTTTAAAGTATTATTTTCAACCTTTTTCCTTGAGCCACTATATTCATTCTTTACATTTTTCACCAATGTTGAGTTGTAGTACCGCCATTGTTTGAGTTTCAACCCGTCTTGGATCGACCTCTCCTTGTATCGAATGAAGCCACTCACAACTTTTGTTGCGAGTTCAATTCTCACAAGCAGTTACACATTGTATTTTTTGAGATTTAATCCTAGAAAACACATTAAGAGTCACTAGCCTAAGCATGTCAAATGTCCCAAACAAAATTAATGATATTGTTGATCTTGACCAAAATACAGTTATATTTATCTACAATCTCTTGATGTGTGATCTAGAGATGGTTTCTTTGTGCAAAGATGGATCAATCCAATTTGTTGGCTTTAGACAGAGGATATAGTAGAGGCAACTTGATCATTCCAAATCACTATGATACCTTGAAAATTTCAATTACTTGAGGAAGATCTAAAGCCAAATATGATTTCTTCAAGAGCATACTTCAAACCTTTTATAATATGATCAAAGGTTACAACATCCAAAGAGGCTCTCAACTTTAACAATCTTCTCACTTTAGAGAAGGAAATTTCTTCTTCACAATATGATTTTTTTTGTTAGGTAGGTTGATTCTTGTTGCAACATATCCAAGTCAAACTAGCTTCAATATACAAGTCGAAAAACACTAAACAACTCTTTGAAACGTAGTCATCATCACGATAGATCTAACAACTTATTCATATATGACATCAAAGAATAACTACTAACAACCAACATGCACTCAACCTCTTCTGAAAATCATTTTAGTTCCTCGAGAGATGGCACTGCTCTTAGGTGGGCCTCATGAGATTCCGCAAAGAAATTTATTTATATAAACCACATCTACACTACTCTCTCTATATTAAATTTTAGCATAAACACTCAACTATCTTATACACCTATCCTACGAAGTATTACATCTCAAACCTTCATCTTCCTAGGCTCTCTTATGAGGGAGTTAAACCTAGTGTCGTACTAATACCATAAAAAAAATTATGCATATTAGCAATGAGTAGAATTCCCACAATAAAACTATGATTGTTTTGTTCATTCTTGGAGAGATATTTATGCAATATGCTTGATCCTTTAAAATACGAGTACGCAGTTATCCCTCCCTATTCACACTTCACTTATCCTAATCTAAGGTGAATTGTTATCACAAACTCGTGTACTCACACACAAACACTAATAACATGTCTAATTCTAATGTAGACTACCTTAGATTAATACAACTATGTTGTACTAACCTAAGATTATCTCCAACATTCAACCCACGACACTGCAACAGAAATGGGACATACACCATTTGGAAGCAATTATCGATGAATGGAAACATATCACCAATCCAAAAAATAGCTCAAGGGTTCATACTTTTGTTCACACTAAGGAAATCAACTACGTAAAAATAGGGACACACCCAACTATTCATCATAGTTCCAAACACGTATATGTATTTCTACTAAATGTGATCAATGGGACTAAGCCTCACTTGCCTTTACAATGTGTGAATAGTGACAAACACTCTATTCACTATAAGTGTGGCATGGCCTCCACCTTCGCTTCAAGTTTGGTCCTTTGGTTGGTTGTCCCTCATTAAGAAAGTACAAATCAAAATAGTGGGATTGGGTCCTAAATATGTCTTCATTGGGTGTTGTCCACCTCACTAAACAACTCATATGTAGCCATCGCACTTTATCACAAACAACAGTGTGGTGATGAACACCACCCATGGCTTTAGTATTTTTGACTCATTGGTTTTTCCATTATAGCGGACAACCAATCTCTGAGTTGGCCACGAAACTCAAGATTGTGATTGGCATCCTTCCTCTGTTTCCTCCAACCTCCTTTTTTTCTAAATCAAAAACTTTAAGAGAAGAATGAATTACCTTTCACTAACCACCATGAGGATTGGAACCTTTCACCACATTCATATAACCTTTAAATGTATAAATTCAACCCTTTTCTTTGGTTCACCACATTCATTCTTTACGTTTTTTCACCAATATTGAGATGTAGTAGCCACCATTGTTTGAGTTTCGGTCAGTCTTGAATCAACCTTTCTTTATATTGGACAAAGCCACCAATAACTTTTTGGTGTGCATTCGATTCTCAAGCAGCCTGGCCTTGTACTTTTCAAGATTCAATCCTAGCAAACATAGATTGTACAGAAGCACTAAGAGTCAATAGCCCAAGCATATCAAATATCTTGAACAGAATTAATGAAATAGCAAATCTTGACCATAAAACAAATACATTTTTTCACGATCTCCTGATCCATGATCTGGAGATGGATTCTTTGTGCATAGATGGATCGATCCAATTTGTTGCCTTTAGATATAGGCTATAGCATCCTTCTTATTTCTTAGACTATAGCCCAAGCTCTCAGCTTTAACATCCTTCTTATTTCAAACAAGGCAATTTCTTCTTCACGTAGGTTGATTTCTTCGTTAGGCGGATTGATTCTTGTTGCAACAGATCCAGGTAGACCCAGCTTCAGTATCCAGAGCGAAAAACACTTAAAAACTCTTTGAATCGTAGTCATTATTATAACAGATCTGACAACGTATTCAGATCTGACACCAAAGAATAATTGCTCACAGCGAGCATGCACTTGTTCTCTTCAACAAACCATTTAGATCCTTGAGAGATGGTGCCACTCATGGGTGGTCCTCACAAGATTCCATGAACAAGTTTATTTATGTAAACCATACCTACGCCACACTCTCTACAACAAATTTTAACTGCATAAACACTCAATTACCTTCTACACCTATCCTACTATCCTACAGAGTATTACATCTCAAACCCTCAAATCCCTGGACTCCCCCGTAAGGGAGCTAAACCTCTAATACCATAAAAATTTCTAGACACTGCAATGAATAGAAAGTTCCCAAAATAAAACCATGAATTTTTTATTCATTTCTTGAGAGATTTATACAATATGCTTGCTATGATTTTTTTTATTCGTTTCTTGAGAGATTTATACAATATGCCTGCTATGATTATTTTAATTCAATTCTTCAAAGATTTATACAATATGCCTGCTCTGATTTTTTTATTTATTTCTGGAGAGATTTATACAATATTCTTGCTTCTACCAAAAAAATAGAAGTAATTATCCCTCCCTATTCCTATTCAATTCATCTTAATTTAAAGTTATTATCACAACTCAGGTACTCACACACAAACTCTAATAACATGTCTCATTCTACTCTAGACTAAAATTAATACAACTATGTTATACTCACCTAAAATTATCTCCAGCAACTTATCCACAATGTTGTTAATTTTGCACAACCCAAATGCCAGTCAAATCAGCAAATCCGGCTCTTTTCTAAGACAACCTTAATTTGCACCTACAATTCTAATTTTTTGCTAAATAGGAAAAGATTATAACAGTTAAGACTTATTTCACTTTAATATGAAAATAATAAAGTTCTTTAAATTATAAACGATTTGTATTCAAACCTTCTTATGTTTAAATAAATACAATAAAAGTGGGCACGTTCAAGTCAACCAAATACCTATGAATTAATTGATAAAACATTAATTTTAGACTCTAAAAAAGTATCCACATTGTTACTGGAGACACTAATATAATCATGAGGGTTATCGTAAAAAAATATTAAAGAAAACATATCTATTAATTCGAAAGAAATGATTTATAATTTACAATTTTTACAATTTATTATCTTCAGGCCTCAAAACCTGGTTCTCAACAGCTCTATCATATTTTCCGTAGTTACATTGGATTTCCTCCATTTTCTAGTTGTTCCCAAAAACAAGGGAAATTGTGAACCATTGCCGTAATTTGACCCTTCAACCATGATTACTCATAAGCCAATCTTCAATTTCATTCTCAACTACTATTGGAAAAAGGAAAATGATAGCATCTAAGATTTCTGTGTAACTACCTAGATTTGAAATAATGCTCAACATAACCAATCAGTCATATTGAAACAAAAAATAATGTAACTTTATTGAGTTTAATATTTTTCACTTACCCTTGAGATTAGCACAATTGTTCACAGATGCTGCTTAAAGAAATTTTAGGGAAATTTCCCCAAAGCATTCTGCATACTCTAAATTTCATGGAGGCATTGTACATACTCTAACTTTCATCAGGGATCCTCAACAACTCCTTTGTCACCTGGCAGAAACAAAGGTGATATTTCAGATTAAAATGGAAATGGGATTCTAGCTATTAAAATATACATGTTAAACACTGAAAACCTATAAAAGATCACCTAAATTAAATTAGGCAATGAGAAAATAGTTATGGAGGGAGACCAAGAAAAAGAAATAAATTAATATCAGAAATAGCCGGAGTAAAACATGCAAAATAAAAAAATAAAAATGACATGAGCAATGAAATGCATTACTTTCAAATACAATATTGTGCCCAAAAAAACCCAAAATATATTTTGTAGTCTTATAAGAATCTAGTTCTTAATACTAGATGGACTTATTCTAATTCAAAGGAAGGATAGATAAATACACAGGCTGCATAGTGTTTGGTCTATATGCTTTCATAGAAACTGCAGGTCTTTGCTCGACTGGTCATTTACTAGGGTCTACAAACAAAGGCTTGCTTGGTTAAGAGTGGGTTGATAGATGGCTTGTGCATGATGTATGGCAAATTGGAGACTTTGAAGCACATTTTTTAATGTTGGTATGCTAGAGATTGCTAGCAGCAAGTCCAGGGGTAGAAGTCTTTTTTGTTCCAGAGAGTGATTCACAGGGGGGCTGCATTTTTGGGTGAACCCAAATAGCTTGCTCTTTCTGCTTTTATGGGAATCTAGAACTGCCTTAAAGACATCCCTTGTTCTCTATGTGGAAATGCAGGTGTAACCGTGTAAGTCTGTTTTTGCCAATGAGGTCAGTTTTGTCTCTTCCTTTTGTGGTATTTAGCAGGAAGCGATATGTACCTAGTTGATGGCCAAAGGTTATCTTCTCATTAAGAATGTTTTAGCCTATTCAGATTTTATTTCTACTTTAGTTGTACCAGTTCCAAGGAAGAGGATATGATATCTCCATTGTAAATACCAATGCTCCACCAAGCTTCCTAGACGGCGGGACATAGGAATGGAGAAATGCATCTAGAGGACATGTAGGAGACACCCCACAAATTTTATGACAGGTTGGGGTCCATGACATAGTGGACCCCATTCAAAATCCTAAAAAATAAAAAATTTAAATATATAAGAAACAATGACAAGTCACAATCACGAACAATGAAAGCATAACATACTTATTCATATTTGCATGTGTAAGTTGTAACAATCACGATTTTGTGTTTTTTTTACTTCTCTGAAGGTTGTTGGGAAAAACTTGTGGAGGTGTCTTGGAATCCCCCTTTCCAAGGGGGAGCCCCCAAAAGTTCTCCACAAAAGGAAAATGCCTCCATTTCTTACAAAACATCCCACCCTACGTCTCCCCAAGTTTCCACAAAAGGGGTATGTGGGAAACATCCCACGATGCGTTTCCTCGCCCTGGAAAAATGAGAGGAGGGGGTGTGCGCCCCCCCCCACCTAGGGAAACACATCCCTATGTAACAGTGGTATATACTCTTCTTCCTTTTGCTTTCCTTTGCAAATGCTTTTTCTGTAAATATAGGTATTTTGCGAAAAATATAATATGTTGCTCTTAGGTAATGAGATGGTTGTGATGAAGAGAGGCCATGAAATTAGAAATAAAATAATATCAGAAACAGCAGATGAGTAAAACATGCAAAATTAAATTAAAAAATGATATAAATAATGAAATGCATATCATTACTTTCAAATACAACATTGTGTCCTTAAAACCCCAAAATACATTTTGTACTTTTAATGTCTTACAAGAATCCTAAGTTCACTAATGAAGTCATTAATTAATAGTTGGAGAGTTTAACTTCGGTATAGATAGTAAGCTATCTAATATTATTAGAAAGTTGATCATTGGTATAGAGGGTAAACTATTTAATAGGATCTAATGTATATCTTACATGTATTATGCGGTGATAAGAAAACCAATCTCCAGTGTTGTTTCATTGACTAGAAAAGCTTTTGACACATTGCCCAAAACTAACCTATGGAAGATTAGAAGAGAGAAAAGTTCCTTTCAAGTTGACAGTTGTTCTGATCAGGTGGTACAAGAACGTTATTGCAAAGTTTAGGAACACTAAGGGCTGGTCAGAAGAACTTAATTGTAATATAGGAGTTAAACAAGGTTGTCCCTTGTCCCCTACCCTTTTTGGCATATACATTGACAAGTTAGACGGTTGTTTGGAAGAAGCAAGTTGTGTCAGCCCGACTATAGCTGGTATAATCATTATCCTTCTTTGTGCTAATGATATTGTTCTTATGGTGAGGAGTCCCTGTGATCTTGACAAGCAACTAAAAAATCTCAAGGAATTTTGCTGTAGCACAGTTATGCCTATTAACACTAACAAAACAAAGGTTATGATAATTAAATCCAAAAAAGATCACTTACACTTATTTCATGTATGACAACAACAGTGGAGGAAGTAACTTCATACAAATATCTCGGAATCAATCTTCATCACAAGCTTAACTAGAACTATACCATTGAGAAAATGATAAATGAAGAGTGGAAAGCTTTTTATGGATTTGAAACAATTGTAAATCAATAGACCTTTGGCTATGGGATAAGAAGAAACTCCTCTTTGAGACTCTCGTCACTTTTGTTATCTTAGATGGTTATGAAGTTTGGGGCCGCAGCATCTCTAGAGAATCGTGGAGAAAGATAGAGCAAATCCAAAAGTGTTTTATAACTTATAATCCCAAAATTAAAGGCAATAAACCCTATCCTATCCTCCTCGTAGAAGAAAGTCTTCCCCCCATTGAAAGCACGTCTATGACTAGGTACCTAATGTACAAGAACAAGATAAACAACATGGAAGACGAGAGGCTTTCTAAGATTGATCCAAACTCCAATCAAAACCAACTATGGCTCAAGCAAGGTTGGCATAAAGATGCCAAGTCTTGGCTAAATAATTGGGGAATCAAGGAAGACGTCACTCTTATTACATCTAAATTTAAGGAAAATTTGTGGTGCAATAGAGAATTAGAGGATAAAAGAAAATTAAGATACTATAAGGAGGTGATCAACCCTTATCTAGAAAATCAAAAGTATCTATTTGTTTTGATTACCGAAAGAAAAAAATCAACATTGCTAAAATAAGAACAAACCATCATAAGCTCCATAGTGAAACAAGGCATTGGACAATTCCTAAATGTCGTGGGTCGAAAGAATTTGTCATCTTCGTGACACTAATAGGGTTGAAGATGAAAATCATTTTCTCTTAGAATGTCCTGCGTACACCCACATTAGGTTACAATTTCAAAATATTTCCTATAATACCAACCTTCCTAACCTTTTGGCTCATCAAAATATGGTGATTTAGGAATGCTTCGCTTAAATATTTTCGAGCATAGAAATAGAATTCTAAAGCAAACCAAGTAATCCTTACCTTTCTTGAGTTCCAATAAACCAAATTTGGTCTTATTGGACGTTGACCATGATCATCATCATCATCATCGATAACATGGCATACGATAACATATAAGTGTTGTCTAAATTATTGATCTTGCAAGAGTGGGGAATGAATATATATAGACATCATATGTAATCCTTGATAGGCATATACTTGCATCTTGGCTTATAATTTGATTCTACCTTTTGAAAGGATTCTCTTAGAGGCAACTTTCCTCATGGGTGTATCCTAAAAATAATACTAAGTGTATAGGTGCCTCCACTTTACAGTTTTATGTAAATATTATGTCTATATATATATATATATATATATATATATATATGAGGAATACATCTTATAGAATCTCTTTGGCTAAGTTGTGGCACTATGAAGTTTGTATCTATGCCATCAAAATCACCCGAGACTTGCACCCACTTGGGGGGTTTTGAACTTTGAGGAATGCATCTTATAGAATCTCTTTGGCTAAGTTGTTGTACTATGAAGGGCATATCTATGCCATCAAATTCACCCAAGACTTGCACATGGCCTCATTCGCACCCACTTGGGGGGTTTTGAACTTGGGTCTCTGTGTTAATACAAACAGATTACCTTGTTGCTTACCACTCAACCGCACTCCCAAGGGATACACTTCTATATAATTAAAATAAGGAGACTATATTGTTGTTATACAACAATGTATCTTTTCTTGTGCGGATTTGTCATTGCAATTGATATCAAAGCAATGCCTTATCCCAAACCAAGGACAAAGATAGGTGTTTATGCTTACAATGTTATAACGATTTACAAGGAATTTAGAATTGAGTTAGTTTTTTTATTGTTTGTGTCAGGCCAGGAGCTGGAAAAAATCATAACTCCACGAGATGCTTATTGCATTAGCTTGTAGGTTAATAAATATGTAAAATTGTGATTGTTAGTCTTCCTTCACTGAAACGTTTCTTATCACCTATGACTCTTCATATTTACAAATATTTCCATAGGAAACGCAATCCCAAGGATTACATGTCCAACATTCCCCCCATTAATCCGAAGGGGTGTTTGTGAGTCTAAGCATCATTCTGAACTAGTCAAATTTTTCTCTTCCATGCACTTTGGTGAAGATGTCTACAATTTGCTCATTTGTGGAACAATGTATTAAGTGAATAGTCTTGGCCTCTACATGATATCGAATCAGGTGATACTTTGTGTTGATGTGCTTGGTTCGATCATGGAATCTGGGATTCTTGGCCAACTTGATTACAGAAGCATTGTCAACTAGAAGAGGAGTAGAATTCACTTGTTTCTCCTGCAAATCTTCAAGTATTTTCCTGAGCCACACAATCTCCTTTGTTGCTTCTGCAACTGCCACATATTCTGCCTCTGTTGTGGAATCTGCTAGAACTGATTGTTTGTGTGATCTCCAGGAGACAACTGTTGATCCAAGACTCATGAGATAGCCTGAAGTTGATACTCCATTTTCCTTATCTCCGACAAAGTCTAAATTAGAATAACCAATCAAGTTGAAGTCATCCACCTTAGAGTACCTAAGTCCAAAATCTTGAGTTCGTTTCAACTATTTCCGAACTCTTTTTGCTGCAGACCAATGTCCTTCACAAGGATTTTGCATGAACCTGGAAAGAATCCCAACAACAAATGAAATGCTTGGTCTGGTGGTAGTAAGATAGATAAGACTTCCCACATGTTGTCTATTCTTGGTTGCATCCTCAAATTCATTCCCTTCTTTTGATGTGAATTTCATATTCTGTTCCATTGGAGTAGAAACAAGATTGCATTCAGTCATGCCAAACTTGTTCAACAGTTCTCCAATGTACTTTTTTCTAGGAGATGAATAGGAACCTTTGATTTTGAATCACCTCAATGCCTAAATAGTAGTGAAGATGTCCCAAATCTATCATTTCGAAACATTTCTTCAACTCTTTCTTTATGGATGCAATGTAGCTCTCATTGTTCCCTGTTATCAATAGATCATCTGCATTTACTACAAGATATACAACAGTGTTTCCAAATTTCTTGACAAACAAAGTTGCATCATCAAGATTGAAATGCTTGAAATTCAATTTTAGAAGATGTTGGGTCAACTTTTCATACCATGCTCACGGTGCTTGTTTCAAGCCATATAAGGATTTGATGACGTTGCATACCTTATGTTCTTGTCCCTTCACAAAAAATTCTTCTGATTGAGACATGAACACATTCTCTTTCAAGTCTCCATTCAAGAAAGTAGTCTTCACATCCATTTGATGAATTTTCCATCCATTTTGTGTTGCCATGGAAAATAGAGTGCAGATGGTAGCCCATTTTGTTGTGGGGAGGAAAGTCTCCTCATAATCATCACTTTCTTTCTTTGCAAATCCTTTTGCCATGAGCCTTGATTTATGCTTGTCAAGTGAGTCATCTGATCTGTACTTCTTCTTGAATACCCACTTGCAGTCGATTGGTTTGGTTCCAAATGGAGGCTCCACCAACTTCCATGTCCCATTCTTGATGAGGGCATCATATTCCTTCTGCATGACTTCTTTCCATTCATCATGAGAAGTGGTTTCTTTAAAGGAAGTCGGTTCATGGTTAGTAGATAAATTCAACTCACAATCATATGAAACGTCCATGTCATCTACATCACCTGAATTTGAATTATCTACATTACCTCCATCTTGTTTTGAGGACATTCTAGTTCATGTCTTTCCGATCTCATCAGGATGAACAATTTCAAGTTTTTTTGTGAGCCATTTTGGTGGATCTTTTTGAGATGGTCCTGGTTTCTCAGTTGATTGAGATGGTGTTGAGTTCTCATCAAGCCTCAACTTTTCAATCCTCTCGATCACATCATCCAAATGAGCTTCAGGTTCTGATGAAGTGGCAGGAACTTCTTCACGATGGGAAGATGGTGCTAGAAAAGGAGATTTTGAAGATTGACCCAAGATAGGGATCCCCCCTTCAAGATGTGGAATATCATCATCAAATTCATGATATGTCTTTACACGAGTGAATCTGTCAAGATGATCAAGTTGTCTCTCAACAGTTTCCTCTTTCTTGGAGGATTCAAGAAAGATCAGATCTCTAGAAAGGATGAATTTCTTGTTTGTCTGTCTCATCGTAAAGACGGTACCCCTTGGTGGTATTTGAGTACCCCAAGAAGATGCACTTCCGACTCGTTGCATCAAGTTTGCTTCTTTCCTCCTTAGGAATCAAGGCATAGTAGGTGGAACCAAAGACCCAGAGATGCCTCACTGAAGGAATGTGGCCATACCACATTTCATAAGGAGTCTTGTTTTTAAGAGCATGAGATGGATACCTATTTTTGACATAAACTGCACATAGAATTGCATTAGCCCAAAACATTAATTTAACATTCTTGAAAAACATCATGGAACAAACCATATTTAGGAGTGTCGTGTTCATTCGTTCAGCCACACCTTTTTGTTGGGGATGGTATGGAATTGTGGTTTGATGTTTGATTGCATGTTGGCGAAGGTAGCTTTCAAATTCATTATAAGTATATTTTCTTCCATTATCAGTGCGAAGAGAGCCAATATGAGACTGAGCTTCATTTTGAATCCATACATGAAAATTTTTAAATGTCTCAAAAGCTTGTGATTTATCTTTCAGCAAGTACACCCAACACACCCTGGTGTAATCATCAATAAAAGACATTATATATTTATTTCCATTTGCAGAAGGAACAAGCATAGGGCCGAACCTATGTTGCAGGAAACGCCCCCCCCCCCC
>SNQJ01S0106291.1:0-27170 GCA_010110895.2 Picea sitchensis | reverse complement strand
CCAACATAATGCTTAATAAATTGGATATTACAATGAAGCAATGCTAGTTAACTTCTTTATTTAATTAATGAGTGCTTAAAATGATATTTTGAAGCTTTCGCATGCAAGAAAACATTCCTCTCAATAAGAAAAAGCACAGGTGCATCAAATTTCAACACTTTTGTAACCTTGCCCCTAACCATAGGTTCAAAGGAAAACCTTTTAAGTTTTTTTTTTATTTTTTTTCTGGTCAATCAAACATTATGTGTTCAATCTAGCTCAATTTCTTGCCCCCTAAATCAAATTGCAAATTAGTTGTTTAGTGTATTTGTGCAAATGTACGTCTTCAGCCCCCAAACCACAAACCACTCACCCTCCCGAGGTGAAGGTGTGCCAACCATAAGTTCAAAGGAAAACCTTTTAAGTATTTTTTTTTCTGGTCAATCAAACATTCTGTGTTCAATCTAGCTCAATTTCTTGCCCCCTAAATCAAATTGCAATTTGGTTGTTTAGTGTATTTGTGCAAATGTACGTCTTCAGCTCCCAAACCACTCACCCTCCCGAAGTGAAGGTGTGCATTCAACATGCATCAGGTTAACTTAAAGTCTTAAACTATAAGTTCTCAATCACTCAAGTTCAAATCCCATAAAGATAATGAAAAATGTAACTTCAACCCTTTCAACTAGGGTTTGTCCTTAAATCCCTTATTTCAGAGTCGCACTCTTCCCTTACGAAGACCAATGCATTTTTTTATGTTTTATTTCAACTAGGGTTTGTCCTTAAATCCCTTATTTCAGAGTCGCACTCTTCCCTTACGAAGACCAATGCATTTTTTTATGTTTTAGTCTAAAGTTTGGTTGAGTTAATAACTTTAAAGTTTGGTTGAGTTAATAACTTTTTGCATTCGTAGTTTCTTTTTTTATCGCATGTTTTAGTTTTGAGGTCTTATTTGGCCTCAAAACGAGGCAAACTTACAAGGTTTTCAAAGGATTTAAAAATTAAATGTTTTCTCCTCGGTAGATGCTTTCTCCAAGGTTTCTCCCATGTTTATGGAATATCCAGCCACTTGTTATTAAACTGCCACCTACACTTCCATCTGCATGCAAACGTCTTTGTTATTAAACTGCCACCTACACTTCCATCTGCATGCAAACGTCTTTGTTGTCATTTCCAAGGACGCTCTTTTCTTCTCTACTGTTTGTCATTTCGAGGGAGGCTCTTTCCTTCTCTACTGTCATTTTCGAAGACTCTCTTTCCTTGCCCTTCCTCACAGAGGGTATGGATCTTGTTCAGTGAATTCAGTCTCATAGATCCTATAGATACTTTCTTTCTTGGTGCAACATCTACAAAGAGGGAATGTAGTCGGACGTTGTTCTGCGATCTCCTGCGAGCTTACGAAATACCGAGGGAATGTAGTCGGACGTTGTTCTGCGAGCTCCTGCGAGCTTACGAAATACCGATTACTATTGTTGCAATAGTTTATACCCTTTATGACAAAGGACGGGAAAGAAGCAAAGGACAGACCGATAAAGAAAGATGACCGGAGACCAGGAGGGTCAAAGCAACTCTTTCTAAAGGAAGGAATCAGTATTCATGGATGGCTTTCGACAAATCGATTTAATGGGCTTTAACTAAAGATAAATGGGCGTATAGAGCAAGTCCTGCACTCAAAACTACAGGAAGGAAAGCCGTAAATAAGCAACAAGGGATGAGATAAAGCAATAATAAAGAGCATGCCCGAGGCTCAAAGGAAAGGGTTGGAGGATAGATATATTTGCAAAAATGATTAAGCGAAGTTGACATATGACAGAAGAGCGTTACCAGAGATGACCGGTTAGACCAATGACCGATTGCAAGGAAATACTCTCTAGTTTACAATTGAAAGATTTCTTTACGAGAGTTGCGAGAGATCCCGACCTTTGTAATAGCATTGTTATTGATGTAAATAGCCCCTGGTATCAACCTCAACTCATGCTGCCACCAAGGAATACCTGAGATGAGCAAAGCACCACTGAATCTCAATAGAAAAAGGATACAAATACATTAGAGTTTACAACATGACAAAGAGAAAAATATTGGGCGACGAAACAACTGATCAAGAGGCAGCGTCATAATATTTACGAAGATTGGGCCAGGAAGCAACTGATCAAGAGACAACGTCTTAATTTTCATGGTAAGGTATACATATTCGTCTCATGATCTGGCAAGCCTCCTTCGCTAAGATGAACCGACGCATTCACTTGCTTATCTGGCTTATTCTATTGTGGTTTTTTCCTTCTAAAAGCTTGCGTACACTGCAAGGCCCATAACAATGCTTGTCCCTCCTTTATCCTTCTCAGTGAACCGGAACGAAGCGCTATACAGTCACCGCATGCAGTCCAGTCTTAAGCGATAATGAGGGAACCTGCATTCCTGTCCAAGCGACACTCCTCCCCCTTTCTATCTAGCTCTCTATCCCCTCTCTATCTCAACTTCTAGATAACACACCTGTCGATGTCGACTGAACTGAGTCATAGATATCACACGGGCACGAGTCTCTTGAACCGAACAACCAGCTGGGACACGAACGGGCTTCCTTCATTCATTCACCGATCAAGACAGTAGGCACGAGACATATCCCTGGTGGGCATCGAACTGGGTGATGTGATGGATGCAAACTAAGTGGAGTTGATGCAGGGGCAGCATGCATGCAAACAAGGTGGAAGTTGATGCACAAATCGGAATATGTACGTGTTAATATGAACATCGAAGCACGTGCGAGAAACCAGTTCAAAGCTTTTCTTCCTAATAGGGGTTAGTTATCACCGATTAATTAAGTTGTGCGAGGCTTTGAAACTGTTTTTATGAACATCTAAGCACATGCTAGAAACCAGTTCAAAGCTTTTCTTCCTAATAGGGGTTAGTTATCACCGATTAATTAAGTTGTACGAGGCTTTGAAACTGTTTTTATGAACATCTAAGCACATGCTAGAAACCAGTTCAAATCTTTTCTTCCTAATAGGGGTTAGTTATCACGGATTAATTAAGTTGTGCGAAGCTTTGAAACTGTTTTTATGAACATCTAAGCACAAGCGATAAACCAGTTCAAAAACTTATAAAGAAACTACCTTCTGGGCAGGGACTTCTTGCTACGCAACTTCCCTTGTTCTAAATTAAGAAGGCCAAATCCCTTATTTCAGAGTGGCACTCTTCCCTTTCTTCACCAATTCCTTCAAGCCTTTATTCTAAATTAAGAAGGCCATAAATATTTCTAATATCATGCTTATACACCAATAGGCAAAAAATCAACAAATGGATATGGGATAAGGGGCACCCAAATTGCCCCCTTTTCAGTGAAACTTTTGATGAGAATTTGGTCAAAATTTTGATGTGAATGATAATTTTGCCAAATTAAGAGTTCTGTCCATGATATAACTGTGCCCCTGGGGATTTTAGCCTTCTGAATTGACCTAGATTATTTTAAAGACTTACAAATGATCGGACCATTTGAAACTCTAAATATAATGTTTCGTAAATTCTGGCATAAATGAGTAGAAATGGGACATTTTGAGTGCTAGTTATCCCACGTTGTCATATAAAGGGCAATTTTTTTTTATCCTCCCACTATTATTTATTTGGAGCCAACTTTTGCTTAAGGAAATCTGGGGAGGTTAAAATCAAACAATTTAAACATCGTCACTTATGGGTATAAGATTAGATTAAAAATAATTTGTAATATAAAATTTGTAACATACCTAGTGTTGCCTTTTAATGAAGTTTGCAATGTGCCACATTTTCATTGGGGCTTGTTGGTTTTCTTCTTTGTGCTTGGTTGGGGTCAATTTGTACTAGTTTTATTATGCAACTTTAAAATTGTATTTCTTCAAGGCACCACCATTTTGTAGATGTCCCCATTGTATTCGTTGGATGATTTGCATTGATGTTGGGAGATGTTTGGAATCTACAGAATCCCCTCACCCCTTTATGCAACCTTTATATTGCTATAAAGTTGGATATTTTGGATGTGGCTGTAGATAACTTTGGTGCTACTTAGTTTATGCCTTAAGGGCTCTGGGAGTGTTCTACCCTAAGTTATGAGTATTTAGGAATGAGGGTAATTAAAGTATGGGGCCATTTTCTTTGAATAAGGCCCACTAGGTTGTTGGTGTGTGGTTAATTAATGTAAAGAGCAATCTTTATGGAATAAGGCATGTTATATAGTTGGTGTGTGGTTAATGTAATGCAACACGTACTCATTAATGTTGGGATCACTAGTGGTTAGGGTTTGGGTAGCAAAAAACTATTTATAGAGGTAGAAATCTATGCAATGTTTGGTCGAGGATTATCATTGTATTGGAGAATTACTCATTAGGAGGTTGCCCCCTCAAAGAGTTAGTGAACAATGCTCATTCTTTGGGAATATCAATAAAGAATTATATTTTTGTAGGGGCTATATTATGGTTCTCTTTTATTTCCTCTAGTCTGAATTTCATGTCTTGCTTTTAAATTCTCAGAATTTGTTATATAAGTACACTACAAGTGGTATTAAAGCACTTTCTTGTGCCAAAACACACCTTAATTTTAGAAAATTTTCAAGACTAGAGACGTGTTCAAACATCTATAAACACAAAGATTTGTTGTTCACTAGGTCAAACTACGACTGTGAAATATACAAACATGGAATACAAGAGGGTCTCTTGGTTGGACACACTAGTACACCTTTGTAGGTGCATGGTGAGTAGTACCACATTAAATATAATCCGTTCATGAATTCAATATTCCATGTACCCTTGGGTATATCGGAAGCCCCCTAGGTATACTTGAAACCACCCCTACAAAATCCTTTTGACTATTTGTCGCTATAATACACTAAGCACATCAGTGGACGAAATCACTCTCATGTACCTGGGAATTGATAGTACAATTAAGGGTACGGTTCATTCACTTCAGTTAGTATTGTGAAAGACCTATCGAGTACTATTTTGGAACCCAAGGCGTATTAGACAACTATAGCACCTGATATTCCTTTTCTCTTAAGACCTTGTTGAACCTATGTGACACTAAGAAACTAAATTCTTACAAATCTTTGACATTAGTACAATAATCCCTCGACAGAAGAAAAAAGGTTTGGAAATGGTCCCAAACCCGCTTGGACCGTGCGGGTGACATATCTCAACGAAATTCTCATAAGATGTTGCTTGTGTTGGTATAGCTTAGCGTTAACTCTTTAGATGGACCTAAGTGGTACCATGATCACCACTAGAAATATGATCATGTATATAAGGAACAAACAATTAGAACACCATGTTTCTAAAATCAACCAAATAGAAGACCAAGTCTCTAAAATCAACCAAATAGAAAACCAAGTTTCTCACATCAACTTATAGTGATAGTTCCTTGTTGACTTCATGGTTCATATGCAGACCAACTTGTCCACATTCCATTTCGACAATAACATTCAAATGGATGCTTGGAATGATTGGCTAGGGAAGCTGGCTAGTGGTGAATTATTAACAGGTGAAGATCGTTGCATAAGACCACCCTTTCAAAAAACGAATCCCAATATGATGTAGAGACTACCTAAGGTAGATATGATTAAGTTCGATGGATCAAATGCAATCGAATGGGTTGGTCAGATGGAACACTACTTGTCCCTCCAATGTATAGAGGAAGAATAATTGAAACTATGAGTGGGAGTGTTATATTTGGATAAGGAACATTGGTAGTGGTGGCAATGGCATAAGAAGGCATATCAAGGGTATCTTTCTTGGAACGAGTGTGTGAAGGCCCTTTATACTAGATTTGAAAACTGATACCAAATTTTTGGTGATGCTTACCAAGTTATGCCAAACCAACATAATGGGAGACTTTATTGTTTCTTTCAAGCGATTAATGATCAAAACAAAAGGTATGATTGATACATTTTTCAAGGAGTGCTTTATTAGTGGTCTCATGGAGGAGATAAAAGCACAAGTCAAGAAGTATCACCTAGCTACCTAGTTGGAGGCCACTTAGTTAGCTAAGTATGCATAGGCAGTGGCAACGAACATTGGAAATGTCCCAATTTTGTTCCACAACCACAACCTCCCTTTGTGCCATCTTCACACCCTTCTTTGCCCCTTACGGTACACAAGTTGACTCCAATTGAAGAGGCATAACATCAATGTCAATAACTTTTCTATAAATGGGATGAAAAGTTTGTCAGTGGGCATAAATATAATAACATAAATTATTTGTCATTGATATGGCCCCATCTGACAATTCCAAGTAACTCTTAGAAGAAGATGTGACTGAGTTGTACCTTGCAGATATTACTCCTCTTGTGGAAAAATTTCCTACTTAGGAGCATTCTTGTGAGGAATTCCGAATTTCAATTCATGCTTTTTCAGGCATTACAAGACCCCAAACCTTGAATTTGGTAGGCATAGGAAGGTGATTATCTTAATAGAGAACAACAATACCCACAACTTCATCCTTCATAGCATAGAAAAATAAACACACTGTCATGTCCATGATGTGCACAATATTCAAATCATGATAGGCACTGGTGGTCCTATGAAATGTGGTGTTAAGTGCGAGAATGAAAAAGTCCAAATGGGTGACTATTTCCCTAAGTCTAACACACTTGCTATTGAAATGGGAGGTTGTGATGTTGTTTCAAACATTGGGCCCTCTTACCATGGATTTCAAGGTGTTATACATGAGCTTCAATAAAGAGGGACAACAATATACTCATAATTATCTCCAAGCAAGATCTCCCGAAATCATCAACTCTCATTATATGGAAAAGTTCTTGAAGAAGGGTCACTTTGGAATTTTTTTATAATTCATTGCCATCCAAGTTTTGGATAACCCCCCATAGGAAATTCATCCTGATTTATAATTTTTTTGTAGACCACGATCATAACATGCCACTAATTCATGGTAGTCAACCATCCAATGTGTATCCTTATAAACATTTTTTGTATAAAATAATGAAATTGAAAATATTGTTGAGGGATTATTGGAAGCTGGAGTGATATGTTATAGTACTAGCCCTACTCCTCGATAGTCATGGTTTTGAAGAAAGAAGGAAAGTGACATAACTCTTTGAACTTCCATGTTTAGTAAACTAAGGATCAAAGATAAATCTCCAATTCCTGTAATTGACAACCACTTGGATGAGCTTCACAGTGCACAATTCTTCACTAAACTTGATCTTTATTTTGGTTATCACCAAATTTTTGGATGAAGGAATTAGGTATTCCTAAGACTACATTCCACACCCATGAAGGAAATTATGAGTTTCTCGTGATGTCCTTTGATCTTTGTAATGCTCTCTCTACTTTTCATATTCTCATGATCAAGCTCCTTTGACCCTTTTTGTGCAACTTTGTGCTCCTCTACTTTGATGATATTGTTGACTTTCAACAAAACTTGGGAGACATATGTGGCATAAGTGGATCAAGCATTATAGTTTCTTCATAATAACCACTTGTTCATTAAGCGTTCCAAATGTGCTTTTGGTATCCCTAAAGTGGAATACTTGGGTCAAATTGTAAGTCGAGAAAGGGTGCAGGTTAACACTAAGAAAATTGAGGTAATGAAACACTAGTCCTATCCACTCACACTCAAATGTTTGCCTTGCCTTGGAAATATGAAGAGGAAGACCCTCTATTTACCTTATCCTTACTGGTGCCATATTATATTGCAGATGCATGCAATGAATCATTGGCTAATGCCAAGATATTTCAACCCCTCCAACTATGATAGGGAGATCCAAACCCCCCTACATGCTACACTTGGCATAATGACAACTAACCATAAATACACAATAGTAAATGTACCCTATAAACACATAATACCCATGCAAGAGATATGTAGCCATGAAATTGAAAAGAGAAACCCATAAATCATTCATCTATTGTCCACCTACCATACAACATCATGCCTCAACATCTTCCAACATCCTCACAACTCCCCAATTTTCACTTTTAAGGATGGCCCCCATCTCTAGTGTCAATGTGATGGGAAGTTTTTCAAGAGGATAGAGGCAACAATATAGGATTTCTTAAGATGATGGTTTCTCAGGGTGGCATAAGCAAGTGAAATTGTAATGATTTTCAATTTGTATCTTTGTTGGACAAACTTTGGCTCAATATAATGTAGAAGGTAAAATGGAGAAGTACAAAACTCACCTACTAGCTAAGGGACAATCTCAGTTAGAGGGAATTGATTTTGTTGAATTTTTTTCTTCTATTGCTAAATTAACTTCTATTATATTTCTTTTAACTGTTTCTATTGATTTTGGTCTTGAATTAGAGTTGATGGATGTGAAGTCAACATTCATAAATGGGGTGCATATCAAGTTTGGAAAAGGGGCCAAGAGTGGAAATTATAATGTTGGGCCTAATATTGAAGAGAATGAGTTTGCATGTGTTAGATCCTTTAAACTTTGATAATTTGATGGGAGAGGTCGTTGAAGTTCTTTGTTTATTGAAACAAGAATTTCCACTAACAATATTCAATATTTCTATGCATCTTCTTATATATCTAGAATATGAACTAGAGCATTGTGGCCCAATAAGAGCGAGATGGATGTATCCTATAGAACAATATATGAAGGTTCTGAAAAAGTTTGTTAGTAATAAGGAAAAAGCATAAGGTAGGATGTCCGAGGGAAATTCAATGCAAGTGGCCATAGGATTTTACATAGAATATATGAAGGATTTTAGTGATGTCAATCGATGTGTATGGGATGATGACGAAGACGAGAAAGTTGCAGGTGAATTATTAGAAGGAAACATACATTGCTTCAAGCTATCACATCAGAAAAGAAATGTGATACATTCCTGTGTTCTTCAAAACACATCCTTGTTCGATAAGTGGCGCATGTGAAATATTATTTACCTGATAATTTTTTTATTTACTCTCATCTAATAGCTAAATTATAATGATCATTCTTACTGTCTTGTATGTTCATATTCTATGTAGAAAATATGAAGAAGAGATTCAAATAGGGATGCGTCCATCTCGAAAGCGTAGACTTTAGGATTTGAATATTGGAGGTGGTTCTTTTCCAAAATTTGATGTTTGGATTGTTGATGCAATCAATGATGCACAACAAGGAGGTTAAGATATAACGAATGAGGAAATTGAGCTTTAATGACCTCCATATATATGGTCTTGTCATTTCAGTGGAATGTGGGCCTATGGTAGTCATTTAAGAGTAGAAGAAAAGGACAAAGGAAAGGAAAAGTGTGATTGTATAGTTAATGCCGAATTTCATCACGATAATGAAAATAACTTTCATGTTGGATTCATACAAGAAATTATTCAAGTTGATTGTGGTGAAACTAGTCCTATATTATTAAAATGTAAATGGATCAAACCATCCACAATACAACATGATGAGTATGGATTTGTACTTGCAAATACATGTCAAATTTTATCAAATGTCTATGAGCCGTATGTTTTCCCTCTTCAAATTAACCAATCATTTCTAATTGATGATGTAACAAGCCCGGATGGTTGCATGTAATTCAAACAAAGTCTTGTTCAAAAAGGAAATTCATGGAAGATGTTGATATTATGTTCGATGGGAAATGTAATATTTTACAAGAAACATTGGAAGAAGCAACTGAAGATGACGATAGATTATTTGAAGACGAAAATATGATTCCCAATGAAGACACTGGGAAAGAGAATGTAATGCATGATCAATACAATCTATTGTATGGGGACAAGGAAGAAAATCAAGTAGATGCATACACGAGTGATCAAGATTGTGATCTTGATGGAAATGTAGATGGTCACAATGATGATGATTTGTCACCTTAACTTTATGGATTAAATTTTCACTATCCAAATGGATTTTATTGTTTTGGCCATGGGATTAGCCAAATGGTTGTACTAAACTCTATATGAAATTTAGCCTTCATTTTTCACTCTATTGGATATGCAACATTTTCATTTTTTTTTCATGCATATCTACATACATTTTTATGTGGATTATTCTAGTCACGGTCTACTTGTTTTAAGTACCATGCAATTTATTTTTTAATTCTCAAATACATAATGTATACTTGGCACCTCAATAAACAACTTTTCCTTCCCTTTCCATTGTAACTTCAAAATTAACTATGTTAACGTCTATTTTAGTCATGAGTTTGAATTCTCTACCGAGCATAAGTTTTTTGACTTATGGTACCTCCATTGTATCCCAATATATTCTTACCATTGGTGAACATTTCCTCAAAAGTGGCACATGAGAGATCCAAAACTCATCAAAAACAACACTCTCTACATACAACAAGTAGAATGTGGAGTCCTCCCTTCTACCCTATAGTTATGTGGCTAGTAGAGGATGCCATTGAAGCAATTATTTTCACTGGATCATGCCATAATTTCTCTGTGCAGTAAGACCTTGAGGAACTTCCAACAATTTCATTATGCCCCACAAACCTGCATGGATGATTACATAGAGAAAAATCTATCTTGTCATCAGTACATGGATCTTCAAACTGCATTTTCTTCCATTAAGTCTCATGGGTAAGTTCATATTTTGGCACATCCTCATCATGGCCATATTTTCTTGTCTCATGCCGAGAGCCATCATAGATATGACTTGTGCAATTTTCATACATAGGACAATGAATCAAATGAATGTGGCCCTGAACATATGCTTTAAAATGCATGTTACACATCTCTACCACATTATATTTTCCCCAAGTATATTTCCTACAATTGATACCAAATTCTTCACGTTCTGAAGAAAAAATGGCATTCCTCATGTTCCCATGAACCGTATGATTTAAACCATAATGATATATGGGTTTTTGAAAAAAATATCTAAAATCTTGACATCTTACCTTACAATAATGCACTACATCTAGATTTAGTGTGTGGAGATGCTCACCATCATGGTATTTTTCAAAAGGTGGAATGGAAATGCAACAATCCTTCCGCAAACCATTTTTTTCAAAGACATGTTCATACTCAAAGGAACCTCTTCTGCCTTGAAATGAGCGTGTCTATTGCACAAGTTCAGTGAAAATATCACAAATACCATCCGCTTCACATTTCTTACGACATGCAGGCTCATTACCACAAAGATATTCATCACTTGTTAATTCATGGAAGTGATCTTTGTGACCACAACTTCTAGGACACCCCTCCATGATGCATTTTTTTTAGGACAATATCTCTCATGACATGCATGTTTTTGATGATCCCAAGCTCAATTTGTATCATACAATGATTTTTTTCACCTTGGAAGACAACAATTCATCGTACACATATATTGAGGTGAATTACACTTATGAAGACCTTAATGTCCAACCCTCAAGAAAAAAGATTTTATGCAATTAGATGATTTGTCAAATAAAGAACAAAGCTTCATACATGTATGATTTTTATTTTTTCAATCATGATTCCCATCATGACCTGCCAAATCTCGAAATTCCTTCACTTCATTTCCATGGTGTGATTCAAGTGATACCTATGTGCACTTCTCATAGCAACAATTTCTACCCACACAAGAGTGATAAGAGGAATGGCCTTTCTCTAGAAAACATTGCCAAAAACTTACAGAACATTTACAACCACATACAAAGAGTCCCTATTTCAGTTTTGCAAGTGATACAATTTCCTCCAGTTGCAAATTTTGTACATCGGTATTCCTAAAAAAATCTACAGTTTTACAACAAAGCCACTTTTCAACACAATCACTCTTTCTATCAACGAAATCCACTAAGAAAGCTTGAAATTTAGCGTGCCAAAAATCACCATTTTTGCCTCTTCTTTTTGTTGATTTTTTGTAGCTTCGGGAGGTATTCTCACTAGAGACCAAGGTGTCATGCATGTGAGGATTTTCATTGGCACCAGTTTTGACTTTCTTTTCAGTGAAATCGGCCTAGAAATGAGGATAGGGGCTCGTGGGAAAGTTGCTGGGATTTGTGGGTTTGTGTGGGGGTGCCACACCCACAAAGAGGATTAAAATATTCTAATTAATTATTGAGTTTAGGAAGGGCTCCTAAACTCACTCATTGGAATCCTATATAAAGGAGAGATGTCATTGTGACATTAGATCAACATAGAGTGACATCAGGGAGTTAGCATAAGTGAGTAAACACTTGTGCTAAGGGGTATGGCGATTGTGCAAGGAGACTTCTACACCTAGGAAATCTGGCCTAGGGTTTTTGGATTAGAATGTGAAGGTGAGAAAAGATGTATGTGGGAAGAAAATTGAGTTTATGTACTTATACCTGGTTTGTAGGAGGATGAAATACGTATATATGTGGGTTGCAGAAGGACAAATCGTGTATAGTGTATACACGGTTTGCAATAGCGAAAATAACGTATGTACACAGGTTGCTAGTAAGGTGAATCATGTATCTAATTTTTTGGGTAGGTACATATCCGTACAGGTTGACATGTGACGTCAACAGGTTGTACATGTGTTTTACAACAAATTCTTGGGTAGATGAGATTTCCAGATTATTGTTGAGGTTTGGATTTTTTATTTGTATTAGAGAACAAGGTTGTTCTCAGTTTTGGTGACTTTGGAGGACAAGGTTGTCCTCAAAATTTTGTTGATATTGTATTGGATGGGAGGGATGGTTTTTCCCACAGGATTTCTAATGTCAACAAGATTACATAATTGAAATTGTGTCTCATGTATATTGATGATTGATCTCTGATCTTTGTGTTTCAACTGCATATGTTTTCAGTCAATAATTTTCAGTGTGAAATTGTTCAGTGATAACAACTAGGGTTTTATTGTTAGATCACTAGGAAGTAATTTTTAGATACAAAAATTAGTCACATAGAGTTGCATGTGAAAATTGACACCTTCCAACACATAATGTAGAATTGATCTGAAATTATATCACAAAATTCTATCATTTGACATAGATTCATCTAACAATTATAACATGACAATTGCTCGGATATATTTTTCTTTGTCTAGCTTGAGGAAATAATATAACTCATTTTCCAAGTAACCTGTTATCTTCTAGAGGAAGCACTATAAATCAGGTTGTTCAAACTAAAATCAATGTAGTAGATCCAAACAAATTAAGGGCTGCTATCTCATAAATAAGGTGTAGAATGCAACTACAAAACCATTAAAAGAAAAAAACAATGTTTATTAAAAAATGAACTAGAGATTTTAAATAGAGAATTGATACATGAAAACATGATCGCCAATTAGTCCCCGAGGTGTAGGATAGTCGGTGACAGAGTGTTCTCTTAAGGTACTCCGTGATGTGAAGTCACTGGTTTGAAACCTATGGAGACACCAAAAATCCATCTATGTTAAGGGTTGGTGTGGCTCAGGCTGGGTGCGATCCCTGGGTGATTTTGACGACTTAGATGCCCCTGTGTCATGGTTTCTCAAGCCATAGGCTAGTTTCACAGGTCACAAACTGCTACGGGGAAAATCCATCTAAACTGGGTCTAAGGAATAGGCAGAGTGATAACTCCCTTAAAAGACTGGTCTACCTTTAATCTACCCCAAAACCATCTAAAATAAGTGATAAGAGAAGGAGAAAAGAGAATCTTAATGAGCGCACCTTCAATCCTTGCGGTTGGTATAGACCTCTTTTGCTTGTTTTCGTCTCCTAGATAAAAAATCTCCTCCTAAAGCTAACCTACAAGGGGTTAGGAATATAATGCAACAAAAAATACAATATCTAATAATCACTTTAAAAGTCTAAACATAGCTATAAATACTCAAATTAACAAGAACATGTAAACATAGGGTTTTGGGACAAGGATAATCTCTTTTATTCAAATTCAAGATAAAAAAGGTTACAATCTTTGCTGGTGACTGCTCTACGAACCAATTCCGGTCTCCTTTGTTGTGGCTCCAAGTGCATCAATCCCAGACTAGCTTCTCACAACCATCATACCATCAAGGGAAGGAGGAAGGGTTGCATAGGGAGAAATGATGGAAGGGAAAGCTGAGGCTAAAACTCAGAGTGAGATGCAAATCTTGGGCTAAGAAAGGGAAGGGATTTTGGCAGAGTTTTCTTATTCTCTTGTTCATGTCCATAAATGACTCCCAAAGACCTCTTTTTATATGAGAAAAAGATGGTTATTCGGTTTGGGGATGGGATACAAGGGGTAAAATGGTTAGGAAACCCTCCATAGCTTGTAAACTCCGTCAAATTCCGTGCAATTTTATATTTTTTTTCAATTTTTGGAGGTAAACACGGGCTAACTGGAATGCAAAACGCGTGTGTACGTGGGATAAATAGCATGAAACATGCATGTGTACATGGGATATTAGTGCATAAGGGCGCGTGCACTATAAAAAAAAAGGGTTTTTAGAAGGAAGCCTCAACAATATTTTTGGCAAAGTATGCAAATGGATGGGCCAATGTCTTAGCATTTTTGGACTATAATAGATGTCCCCTAATGTGTGAAGTTAGAACAACAATTGATGGCCAAAACAAATTACAATATATTTACACAATGGGAAGGCACAAAGTTGAATGAGCATGAGATGAGTTTTCGTGAGCGTATCATCTGCAAAATAATGATAATCTCTCCGAGGTGGGCATACCCATGCTTGGGATAAACTAAGCATGGATGCCAATCAAGTACACTGTAGATCCATGTCATATATATAATAATCATGGATACATGACTAATGTGTATGCCAATAAAAGTGTAGCCGTTAACAATACATAATGGATCTACATCTCAAAATCATATGAAGATATACGAGTACAATATGATATGCATTTTCTGGAAGTATCAACGCCTATGGCTGGATATGAGAACTTCATAGCTCGAGAAACAACTTCAAGATATTCAAACTCAAGTAGGAGTACAAATAGGAGTGTAAGACTCACTACTCTGAGGTCTTCAACATGCCGTCGGGGAAATACTGGAGGATCTCGATCATCAGGCACAAAAATTCATTGATTTCGAATCCAAACTTGACTAGACTCTCGAGATGGCAGACTCTTGAAGGTCAAGAGATCAACTGCATAATGGTCGACTTCGATTGGATAAAACTTCCTTTGGAAAAAATCACGACAAAATGATGAGACTCAGGCATCATATTATTGACATAAGTTTGTGATACATGAGGCACCACAAACTCTCCATATGTTTGGAAGAGTAACCAAACAAAGGAGGACACAACTCTATGCACCGAGAACAACTTCTTCAGGTCATGCTAGATCCCAATGCTTGGAGAAAAAATGAAAGGATGTTCTTTGTCCAAGGGTGACTATCTTGTTGTCGATAAAAACGAATGTATATCCTGTCCCCTCTTTTTGGAATATTTGATTTTTTTTGTCTTTTTCAAAATTTTAACGAGCTTGAAAAAGAATAAAAGAATGCCATGTTACAAAGGAGGAACACGTGTTGTGGGCAAGAAAACTAGTTCCAAGCGCATGGAACATACTAATGCTCAGTGCAAGGAGACATGTGTAGGATAAGGACACGAGAAAAATCCTCCATGGATCAAGGTGTCAGATCTCAATGACAAAAGTGCTACAAGGCTTGCATTTAAGGAATGATTTAAAGGTTCAGTTAATAGCAACATGGAGGTGGCATTAGGCCAAATATGCAAGGATGAGACATGTTATGCGATTAAGGATGACGCAACAAGACTCTTTCCGTGTGAAGTTTTACGAGCCCAGAGAAGGTAAGCTCGATGGTTTTTCACGTTTAGAGAGTCTGGAAAACACTAAAAGAAGACTCCAAAGAGTTCTTTTTTCATAATTAGTCCATTCAGTTCGAAAAAAGGGTTAAAATTATACCGAAATGATGTCTCTTTAATATTTTTTTAATGAGTGTGACAGAGACAAGATCACTCGACTATATTTTCAATTTTAAGGAGTATGAAAAGCGCTTAAATATGGATTCACAACCTTTTTCTAAGTTTAGTCCCCTTACTAGTCTGACAAAGTATAAATTATAACTTAGGAGAACTCTCTCGACGAGACATGTCTCCCAAGGCATACCTTTTTCCTGGATTATCTATTGGCCGAAAAAAGGGTTAAACTTATGCCAAATAGATATTGTTTCTGGACCAATTAACAAGTGTGAAAGGAACAAGGTAACTCGACGATATTTTCATGTTTAGGGAGTCTGAAAAGAGCTTAAATATGGACTTCGACGGGGTTCCTTTTTCGTAGATAATCTCCAAGGCCTAAAAAAGAGATAAACCAAAACCAGGGAGAATGGCGCTTTTTTGAAAATTTAGTCCCCTAGGCCTGAAAAAGGGTTAAACTTATGCTTGAGAATACTCTCCTAGCGATCCGAAGCTCCCAGGGCATACATTTATTCGTAAATTAACCACCCAGATCGAAAAATGGATAAAATACCGTTGGGAATATGTTCCTTCAAATTTTAGTTTGACGATTGTGAAGGGAATCAAGATCTCTCGACAATATTTTCAATTTTAGAGAGTCTGAAAATGGCTTAAAGAAGACTCTAGGGGGCTTCTTTTCTTAAGTAATCCAAACGAGACTGGAAGGAATAAATAAAATCTTGTTAGATGTTGCTTTTAAAGTTTAAGCGAGCTTGAAAGAAAACAAACCATGCTCATAGGGAGTCCCTCGGGTATGAGCCATAAAAGATGAAGAAGAATGGGGCTTCGACACACAATCATGGTGGGACTAAAAGGACTCCCAAGCTTATGAAAAAAAGATCACAACATGGATGTCAAAATGCAACAAAGGATCTACCCAAGGCATCCATGTAGAGGAAGGCTCTAACACCTAATTACGACACTTCTAAAGCAACATGGAAGGTTCCATGTCACACTTCGCTGGGATCGATCCTATGGGAAAGAGAAAAAAGTCAACAAAATGCAAGATGGAAGGTGATGAAAACCTAACCTATATGCAAATGTCAAAAAACAACTTTACGATAAGATGATGTGAGTGTAACTTGTCTCATAAAAACACAAAAAAAAAGGACAAAGTTCATCAGAACGACCCAAATATCTCTCAAAAAGAAGCTCAAGTACCCACCGGGCCAAGAATAGGGAAAAAGAGGACCAAACTGGGGCAAAAAGAGCCAATTTTTTTTATAAATTGGGGTGGACAACGCATTTTAACCATTGCAAATTGGAAAATAACTAAAAATCCCAAAACCCTCTTCTTTAAAACACAAATTCGAGGAGTTACGGTAGACAAAAGATCTTCAAACTTGAACAAAGTAAGTACAAATGAGCTCTCTCATCCTTTTCATTCATTATTTATTTCTTATTTCATTGTTTAGAGGGTGCGTGCCCATATTAAAAAGGTCGGTCCTATGTGTACACGGGCTATCTATGCTCAACACGAGTATGTACAAAGGAAAAGTAACACTTAGCCTGCGTACATATGCGACTGTCTTAAAGACATCCCGCGTACATCTCCTTAAACTTTCAAAAGTATGAAATAAGGGACTAACCTCACAAACGTTTTTGCAACATTATGTATGTTCATTGGAGAGAGAGATAACATGAGGAGTTATATTTCTTGGTAGAGGAGGATCTAGGGGCCATTTCCATGCTTAAGCAGTGTGGTATGTGGAAGTTATTTCAGTGTCCATTCATGAGGGCACAACCTAGGATATTGAACCATCATTTAGACTATTGGCATCCAGATGCAAAGGCCTTCATGCTAGAAGGCCAATCATTGAATCCGATGATGGAGGATATATACTTTTTGACCTACCTCTCCAGGAGTGGGGAGCCAGTCAACTTGAGGACCTTTCCTTCAGGACCGCACACCATAAAATATTACATTGGCATGTAATGTGAGGTTGGCATTGATAAAGTAGGATCTCAGGTGCCAAATCATATGATCACAAGCCTCAATCTTTGGATATTACTTTACATGATTGGGAGGATCATGGGATACGCAACACTTCATCAGGCTTCACATGCACAGATGCATTGTGCAGCTCAGTGTCTAGATGCCACCATGTTTTACTGGAGCACTACAATTATCACATATATGAAAAACAACTGACTAACTATCGAAGAATCACAAATAATAACTTTGGGTTCAGGACCGTGCTGTGCGCTTTCTTTTTCAAGAGACTACCAAGCCTTAGCCCATGAGAGATAATATGAGGCCATATTTCCTCCTTTTCGACATTATGCAGGTGGGAAACTTTGTTTCCTTGATAGGGTGTAGGGAGAGTACATGAGGCCTTCAATGAAAAATTATTTTACTGGTGGGCCCATTAAATTCCTGTGATCGAGGACTACCCTTATGCAATGATCAGTTTCTTGAGGGATCCTGATATGCCCATGCCCCCTGGCGAGGACCATAAAGAGATAGGTACACACATTTTAAAGTTATTTTATTTTTAATTTTTAAATATTATCCTTTTTATGGTAATGTCAGAGTACTAACTCAATGATCTTTCATATACAGATGTGGGACTGGTATGACCAACTGACTTCGCCAGGACTAGGCTTCATCCTCGAGTAGATGTCAGACAAAAAACAACAGGAGGACCGACATCCACAGGAGGACCACGAGCCAGAGAGGCTACAAGAGTATTGCAATGAGTAGAGAGGAACTTGGCAACTCTTACTCGTGTAGTGCCGATGGTAGAGATAAAGGACTTTCCCCCGGCCATGCAACCACATGTTGTAGGGGTACCTAGGAATTGGGTTCAAAGGTTTCGGTGTCTCGTGAACGTCATAGTTCATTATACTAGGGCCACAAGTCCTAGGCCATAGCTAGTACTAGACCACATATGTGTCGAGGGCACCTTTTGTACTCTATTATGTAGTGAGGGCTTGAGCCCAACGATGTAGAACGACTCTCTTTGAGGCTTTATGACCCACTTTTGTACTCATGAAATTATTTTTTGGACACATTGTTATATATATACACATTTTTTTCTTATGGATAAACATTTTGTACAAATGTATTTACATGTGCATGTATGTGTGTGATTTTAATTTTATGTGTGAGCAATATGCCAATCTAATACATGATTAGCCAATGTATCATTTAGTTGATTAGATCTCCTAGGAACATGAATACAAGTAATATAATCAAAATAGCGTTCTAAGAGATGTACCCTAAGGAATCATCGGTAAAGGGTGGGATCATAGACACTGTATATTACTTTTAACCGAGACGTGACCAGTTGAGCATATAGATAAACCCAGAGGTGAGAAATACCATGTGACAAGGCATCATGTAGTAATTCTATTACGACACTATACTTAGCAACATTATTGGTTTCTTTTCCTAGACAAATAACTCCATAAGACATCAACTGACCAAAGGGCATAAAGATCACCCAAGCTGCAGAAGCAAGCCTCTGAGTGTGTCAGCTAGCATCGTCTGCGAACATAAAATAGACCTCAGATTCACTTGAAATCTGCCACAGTGAAAAGAAACACAATAAGCTACATGTCCATAAAACAAAAAATACAAGAATGTATAAATAAATATATACATTATATACAAGAAGTCACGCCCATGTGACCGATCTAACCGTAATACTTCTTAAGGTAGAGTCCATTTCTAGGCTCTGATAAAGCGTTACCCTCGAAATCAACCAGTTGATATGCACTCTTTTCTAAAACTTTCTTAACAATGAACAGTCCAAACCACATGGGTTTGAATTTGGCTTCCCCCAAGGGATCTTTATCTTGGTCATAGACCAGAACAAGATTGCCTTCGGAGAAAAATCGAGGGTGGACAGACTGATCATATTGACACTTGACATGTTGTTTGTGAGACTCGTTGGCCAAGGCTGCATCTCGACGCTGCTCATCGAGCTTCTCAAGATATAAAAGACGCTCTTCAAGTGGATTAGTGTTAGGCAGTAGTTCCATTGCCAACTTAAGAGAAGGGATTTGAAACTTTATGGGAAAGAATGCCTCCAACTTGTAAATGATTTGGAAAGGAGAAAATTCGGTAGCAATCTTGACTGAGGTTCGATAAGCCCAAAGTGTCGAGTACAAAATCAAATGCCAATTTGACTTGGCTGAATTGATCGTCCGCTGAAAAATAATATTGAGAGACTTATTAACAACCTCCACTTGACCATTCTCCTATGGGTAGTAAGGTTACGGATGTTATTACTTAAACCCCAGTTTTGATTTTAACTCAAACATTATCTTGTTTTGGAAGTGACTTCCATGTTATGTGAAAATCGCTTTCGGAATATCGAGCTTGGATACAATCTGGTTAAAAACAAAAAGTGCAGTCATTTCTCCATCATTGCTAAACATCGACATAGCCTCGACCCACTTAGTAAAGTAGTCTACTGCTATGATGATATAATGATGCCCCCTAGCTGAAACCGGGTGGCATGTAGTAAAATCAATCCCCCACTTGGGGAAGGGACCAACAACAATAACTGGAAACATGGGAGCAGGGTGTGCCCTCATATTCCAAGAGAATATATGGCATAGGTGATACTTCTTGACCGCCTCTACACAATATTTGATCAATGAGGGCCAAAAGTATATGACGCGAAGAATTTTCTCGGCTGTTTCCAACCCAAAAAAGTGACTGCCACATGCTCCAGTGTTACAATAATTCAACAAAAGTTCTACCTCTTCATGAGTAAGACAATGATGGAGAATACAATCCACTCCTCGATGATATAAAGTATCATCGATGATAATATAGTTCCACGCTTGATGGCGTATTCACCGAAGCTCATCGCGAGAAGTAGAAGACGAGCACTTCAAAGTTTGAAGATACACAAGTATATCTCCATACCAAGGGTTCGAAGATGCAATAAGTAAAAGATACCCGTTGATCAATGAATCTTCAGTAAAATTGTTACCACTCTCAACCGAAAGCTCCGATATTAGTTCAACAAAGACCAAGTACTTTTTAGACTTTGTCGAAATAAAATCCAAGTCAAATTCTTGCAAGATGACTATCCATTGACTGATTTTCCCGTCGATGAACCATCGTGTTAACACATATTGAAAAGGGTTCACAACAACTGCGACGATGGTATTACGAAGTAAGATGTAATGATGGTACCGTTGGACATCATGAACAACTACCAAAGCAAGTTTCTCAACATGTGTGTAGTTGAGTTTCAGTCCTACCAAGGCTCGACTAAGATAGTAGATAACATGCTCTTCGAGCGTATCATCCTCTTGGACCAAGACCATGCCAATAGTAGACTCTGCGAAAACCAAGTACAACAAGAAATCCTTGCCATAATCCAGAGGGTTAAGTATAGGGGTAGATGTCAGAGCACATTTCAACGCTCTGAAAGAGCATTGATTCGCTTCATCCCAACAGAATGAGACCCCTTTCTTAAAGAGACGCATAAACCCATTAGTAATATCGACATAGTTGGAAACAAAACACCGAAGAAAGTTGGCTTTCCCTTGTATAGTTTGAAGTAGGGGGATTGTGCGCAGGGGAGGAAATTGAACTATTTCCTCAACCTTCAGAGGATCGACCATGATCCCTTTAGTTGACATGATAAAACCTAACAAGCGACCCGATGTCACACAAAAAATACACTTATTTGGATTAAGGTGAATCTGATAGTAGCGACACTTATCAAAGATAAGTCGTAAATGGGAAGGATGATCAGATCTCTTATGAGAATGTGATGCCAAATCATAAAGATATGCCTCGACTATATGTTTGAGGTCGTGGAAGGAAAACAACATGTCCCACTAAAAAGTGGCTCCAACATTGTTAAGTCCAAAAGGCATTCTTTTGTATGCGAATGTACCCCAAGGACATATAAACGCCGTTTTATGTTGGTCCTCATGCTTGATCTAAATCTGGTTGTACCCAGAAAAACCGTCCATAAAAGAAAAGACTTCACAACTCGCACACTCATCGACAATTTGGTCAATAAATGGGGTTGGGAAATTATCTTTCGGGAAAGCTTTGTTCAGATCACGAAAGTCCATACACACACGGATCACACCTTTCTTTTTGTTGACATGAACAGGTTTAGACACCCATTAAGTCAATTTCACTGGATAGATGAAACCAACCTTGATGAGTTTCTCTACCTCATCCTTCATCGCTGCCGCCTTGCGAGGATTGACTAGGTGAAGCTTTTGTCGAATAGGCTTAACATCGGGGTATGTTGTGATCTAGTGTTCAATGATACGTGGGTCAATGCCTGATATCTCCTGATAAGACCAGGAAAATACGTCGCAAAACTCTCTAAATAATTTAGCATAGATCTGAATCTCTTCGGGGGAACAATATGCTCCGACGAAGACGTTTTCCACAATGCCAGGGGTTCTATAGATGTCGATAGGAATTTTTTCAACTATAATTTCCATGTTTCCCTTGGCATATATTCTGTGCGTGGCTAGAGGTTTAACATGGAAAGGGGCATCTAAATTCATGGTCGTAGTGAAATCTCTTGCCTCTATTCTTGTCAGCTCGGGTAAAAAATAAGATCTGTGGTGAAGATAATCCGAAGGTCTATCTAGCCCAGTCATTGCCTCCAAAATCGCCTCGTCGAAGGGAAAGACTAAGTCTAAAGGATCATGAGTGGAAAGAGAATATTGATCCCAAATAGGCTCGAGAATGAGATCTATCTCCTTTGAAGGAGCCAGATCAGGGTTGGCCAAGGCTTGCTAGAAAATACTGCATGCAAACTCAACAATAGATAAGGGAATATCCATTCCAGGGTGCCCTACCCCTTCCATCAAAGCCGATGGGGAAGGTAAAATCCACAGTTCATTAAAGTAACTTGTTCTAAAAGAAGTGACTTGAAAGATCGCAGCCTTCGACTGGTTGGAGACAACCGAAATAAACTTGACATCATTTGCAGGAGGTGGATAATTAAAAGTCTCCATTAAAGATGGAAACAATCCGACACCTAAGTTAACGGTACCTAGCTGTGGGTTTTCAATCATCGGGATTGTGGATGCCCTTGATGAAGGGTCTGGACAAGAGAATGATAATTGATCAATGGTTATGATCCGACCTCCGTGAGGAAAAAATAAGACCTGAAAAATGGTAGATACAACCGCTATCATAGCGTAGGTCCAACTCCACCCTAACAAAATATTGTAGTCGAGAGGCACATCGACTACTTCTACCTCGATGCACATGATTTTTCCCTCCAACTGCATGGGGAAGGAGGGAATTATTCCATGTGGTCTAAAATATCAAACGTCAAACGCGGTTAGGAATGTGGGTGATGAAGACAACTCAGGTTGGCCAATGGCCTTCCAACATGCCAAGAACATCATGCAAGTCGAGGCACCCTCATCAACCATCGTACGGAAAATGTTCCGTTTCAACAATTTCTTGGCATACACCACTACTATCTGAAAAGCGACGTGGTGAGGAAGAAGATGTTTATAATCTGTAGGGAAAAAAGAAATCATTCCTGAGTTAGTGGTATTGACTGCTCCCAAGGTAGACAACAATGATTTCCTCTGTGAGGGGAAACTGAAAGACTTCAAAGAAGACATTGCACAAGGAGTTTGTGCAATATCCTCCAGGACGAAGTAATTCTGAGAAGCCCTTACGTTCAGGTTGTGAGAATCATTTTTAAACGCACCCTTAGGGATGTGAGTCATAGTTTCTCCTACAGTCTTCTCAATTTGAAGAGGAGATGGTGGGTTGGAGGCTTCTTTTCCCTTCTCAACAGATTCTGACATTCCATAATTACGAGCCCTGGTCTATAAATGAGCATCATATTTCATCATATAAACGTTTGCGACTCCGTTGTTAGTATTAGGTGTGAAGGATCCCTGATTTCCCCTAGGCGCATTCGTGGATGAGGAATCTTGAACCATATTTTACACTTGTGGAAAAGGGTTGGTTAACACGATAGGCTACTGCTGTGCCAATAACTTTTGGGCTTCCACAAGCCGAGGGAATTTGTGAGTCAAGTGTTCTTCTGTGAAAATATTACATGAAAACTTCACCTTTCTCTTTTCATTTTTACCCTCGCTAGAATTATTCGCAGCTTTGTTATCCTCCTTACCCTTCTTGTTCTTAGATTTCCTCTTTCCCTCGGATTGCTGGTTACCCTTGGGATTCGTCGATTTCACACTGTGTACATCCGACATTTGGGTTACGGGGGTGACTGAATTAGGAGTTTGGATGGCCATAGTCTATTTAATCGGTAACTATTGCAACTAATTAATCAACTGATTTGTGGGATTTATTTGTGCTGATCCTACTATGCCATCGATGCGAGGCCCATATTTCTATTTGGTCTTGTTGAAATTCGACCGCAGTGCATCGGGCAAGATCTTGTACAACATAATGGATTGAGACTAAATCAACTCTAATTGATGGGCTCTCATGATAGCCTCTTCTTCAGAAAACACTCCATATGTCGTGACATCTTTGGATACACAAGGAACCAAGGAATTTAGGAACCACTCAAGAAAAAATGCGGGAGGGACCCTAACTTTGATCAAGATCTTTTTTCGATGCCATTCTCAGATGTGATCTGAGATATGGACATCTTTTGTTTGCTCAAAGTTGGTCAGCAACTCAGTACCGACATCGTGTCTTACCGGTAATTGGAAATGGTTTAAGAAAACCATATCCAGGTCATTAAAGTAAGAGTACTTCGAGATATCGTGCTCGATATACCATTTCAAGACACCCCCTATAAGAGTGCGTTGAAACAAATGCAAATGAATGAAATCATCCTTTAATGAGTTGGATGAGAAAAATAAATGAAATGTAGTAACATGATCACCTGGATCTTCACCAAGATTGCCTTCAAACTGAGGGATGTCCAAGGGAAACTTAGTTAGCATGGGGGGCCAGTGCAGATCATGACAGATCGAGTTGTTAAACAATCTCGACAAGTCTGGAAAATGCAGAGTTTCTAGGAAAGGTAATCTAGGTTGTGGTGGATTCAAATGAAAAGAGGGGCCTAGATTTTGGCTGGCACCAGGTTGCTAGGAAAAGTTTGGTTGTTGTCCAGGGTTTTGGTAGAAACCATGGTGGCCCTGGCCAAAATTATTTTGTGCTTGATTCTGTATCGTCGGTTGATTTATGTAGTTGGATGACATGCCTTGTGTAGGGATTTCTCCGTACACATTATTCCAAGGACCTTGGTTGGGTATTCCCTCAACCGACCCTCCTAGAATAGGTACTAAGCCCTTCCCAGGGTTCCACTGAGTGTGGAAGGGGTTTCCCCTGATCGACATCCCTTGTGAAGGAAACGATCCCTGCTAGGGATTTCCAAGATCTTGTGAGGTGTAAAATCCTGTCACTGTTCCCTGTGAAGGAATGAAGCCTTGCATAGGGTTTGGTTTACCAAAAATGGGGTTTCCCCCTGCTGAGAAAGCAAATGATGAAAAAGAGTTATTTCCAAATGCATTGAAAAAAGAAAAAGGCATAGACCCTACCAAATTCATGTAGGATTGAGGTCCAAGAATCCCTCCACTGAAAAAACTAGAGCTGGTGTTAAGCCCGATCGGTTGCTGGAAAGCGCCTCCGAGCGAAGGGGACGGAGGAGGGATATGACCCCCAATATAAGGGATAACGTTAAAGAGGGAAGCAATGCTCCTGATAGACCCTTGTAAGGAAGCATTAGAGGTCCCTTCCCCCATACTGAAAATATATAGAGTAGAGTAGGTTAGGATCGAACTAGATTCGAAACCCATCATCCTGTTCGAAAAGGGAGAACTAGACATGTTCTGGATAGAGGGAACAATGGTCAGAGTCATTGAATGGATTTTTCCAATCCCCAAAGTAGTGGGATTTTGGACAGCCGTAGTCCTAATAGGTGGAGGTGGGGGAGGAGGCACGACACCCCCTCCTGCGAAAGCCGAGATGGGAGTATGGGGACTCCTAGAAGAGGTAGCACTAGTTGCTTCCATCACCGCTCGTCTAAAAAACTAACGTTTAGGTGAAGTCACCTCAAGAGGGACTATCTGAATAAGTAGCGGCGCTGATAAGTCAGTGATCAGAGGGTTTGTGGGCCTAAAGCCTTCAACTTTGAGGTAAAAAATGGTGGACTCCTATGGTGCAGGAAAGTATTCTCTAGGATCTGACTCAGGTACAGTTTCCTATGGTCCGGTCGCTTCAAATAAAACCTCTTGATCTATCCTGTGCCTTAGCGGTGGCGGAGGTGGCTCCAAAGTAACCGACGATAGGCCCTGAAGCCTACGTGAATGGTGGAGTTGTTGATCTTCCACCTTGTGAAATGATCAACCAACACTCTAAGATTGAGATAGCGCAAAACACATAGAAAACACTAAAAAGTTCCTAACAACAAATCAATCCAACAACTAACTGGAAGGAAGAATAGTTACTCCAATCGACACTAGAGCAACTTACTGGTGCAAGTGTAACTCAAACACGGAAACACCCTCTGGGTATACTCTGCAAAGTGCGATCCAACGTCTACCCTAGGTATCGCGATATACCTTCACAGTCATCGTATAATTCCCTAAAAAAACATGCAACTAGGTTTCCAACTCCCAGTCAGTCACTAGGTGTGTACAGTCGACAGTCGGGCTAATTGTAATGAGCAGGATAAAAAAGTACAAATCCTTTCAAGGGTATCGAAGGAAAATGGTCTGGAAGGAAACTAAGGATCTCGAATGGATTCGAGGTACATGAGGATCCATAGTCAAATGAGATCAATGTAAATCCAAAGAATGACCCTCAATATACGATCCCCACTACGTTTGATCCGACTTTGGAGGGGTTGTCTCCTCTACCTTTCCTCACGCGACCTTGTGTTTAGCCCCTGTGTTAGAGAGGGGTCCTGGACGACTCTTACGAAATTGGACTATGAAACTCCCTATCACAGACTCGTATGTTTGTTTAAGCGACCTTGAAGAGTTTCCTCTCCACACCTATTTCAAGGCCCTAAAGCCTAGACTACTTGGTGAACCCTACAAACAAAAGTCTAGTTGATTTTAAGTGGCTTGATTTACTCAAAAGGGCATGGATGTGCAACTTATGGTGTTTTCAAGAGACGAAAGAGAAGAAATAATATATTTAGAACATTCATGCAAAAAGAAAACTAGGCTCTATGACTGAACAACGGATTTTAATCTTTGTAAATGCAAACTTTTCGAAGTACTTTCCAAGATCCCAAAATGAAATTTTTTTCTTAGAATGCACTTTTCGTTTTACAATGCAAATGAAAAATACTAAACTTTCAAGGAAATAACAAAGAAGGAACTTTGGAAATGGAACTCTTTTCTTTTGTAATAAACAACCTATTCTACAACTACAAAAAAAAAATGCATAACTAAATGCAATTATTTTATTTTATTTTATTTTTTGAATGCTTAGAAAAGAAAATCA
>SNQJ01S0106290.1:5266-29907 GCA_010110895.2 Picea sitchensis | reverse complement strand
GGCTTCCGCTATCAACAATAAAATGTAGTGGGGTCCCCTTCACCCACATCTGTGAATGAAAAAGGTGCTCCCCCTCTTTAGGATCTGTTGGTTCTTCTGGTTGAATTGTTGTGGTCGCGACAATAGAAATGGGGTCTACATCAATGATATGTCCTTTACTAGTATTTTCAGAATCAGATTCTAAATCAGGGTTCAGCTCCTTGTCTTTGATCTCAGACACCAATGACTGTTTTGATCGACATTCATCGGTGTTGTGCTAGGGACTTTTGTGGAAATTGCACCATTTTCTAGTGTCCTTCTTTGTCTTCCCGTGACCCTTCTTTTCCTGTGGTTTAGACTGGTTTTCAGGAAGCTGTTTGTTAGGGTAATATTTATCATACTTTGTTTGTTGTGGATTTGCAGACCCAAACTCCCGTTTTTTCTGGTTCTTAAATTTTTTCTCGATTTTAACAACATATCGATAAGCAGCACCAAGTGATGAGATGTCCAAAAAATCCATTTCAATTTGGACGTATCTGTGTAGAGCCCCACGATATTTCAGAACCAAATGTCGTTTGGAGTATTTGATACCCATCTTGGTGCGCAAGGTATGGAAGGTATTGGTCAACTCCAGAACTGGTTGGCCCCTCTTTTGTCATAGTGTGGTCCATCTCATGTATTGGTCCTCATAATTTCCAATAGGGTAATATTGTTCCTTTACCGCATCCAAAAAAAAGTCCCAAGTGGGCTCGGCCCCATATATTCCATACTTCTCTGTGGAACTTTGCTCCCAGTAAGTTTCCCACCAATGTTTGACATGAGGGAGATATTTAAGGAGTGTGAAGGTGATCTTTTCTCTATCGGAAAAATTGTGAAGAGAGAAATAACCTTCTAACAGGTTTAACCATCTATTCTTCAAATACAGGAATATCAAAATTAACTTGTACCTTGAAAGGTGAGGTGCCTCCAAAGTGGACATTTGATGAAAATGCGCCTATTTCTATCGACAAGCATTGTAGTATGTGGGAAAAATTCTCCATCATTTTATCCCTCTGTCGCATGAGAGCTTGCTCAAGAAACAGATTGATAAGATTTTATGCTCCGTCATTTTTATTTTCTTCCGCCATTGAGGGTTTCTTGGGTGTGAGAGAGATATTTTCCTCAAGAGAGACAAGTTCGAGACCCAACTTTATATACTTGTACCTCGTCGGGGACATGCACTGAAAAACAATCAAGAGCAGCCTATTCTGATACCACTGATCCAGATTATTTTTGGCACGAAATGAGAGCGGAGATATAATAAAGAAATTCACAGAGATATCACGGATATCCAATAATATAACAGAAATTTATCATATATGAAACCATAAACACATATATACAGTAATACACGATTTATATTAATGAAATAAATGTACAGAGACTGTAAACATACAGAGTGAAAGACTCGCTAGAATGGTGGCAATTTATCTCTAAAAAGAGATGTGATGGCTACACGCTTTCACAAGAAGATGATTAAAATGAGGATTTGAAGGCATTTTTACAATAAATAGGAATGAAAAAAACCCTAGACATCCAAAAACCTAACCCTAGGAGATGAAGCGCCAAAAGTCATGTGGGCCCCATTTGGGTAAGTTAGTACATCAACTTCCCGGGGTCGTAACTTTTGCATACGATCTCTGTTTTAGGCGTATGATAGCCCGTTAGAAAGGTATCATCAAGGATATTAATTTTGGGGTCTCAATAATTCCTTTGGATATCATTGAGAAGCTTGATCATGAACAACCTTCATTTAGGCCCTCAAAATGGCCCCGAAAATTAAAAACTGCTAAAAATAGTAAATTGCCAAAATTGCCAGAAAACTATTTTGTCTAGTTGGAAAAGGTGGGTGGCCACTGATATACACCTGGATCATACGTGCTCCAATGTTTCCACTCACCTTTGATTCAAATTTTAATTACACGATGTTCCCTTCAAGATGCACTACGTGCTCCAAGGGTGCCACTCGCCTTTGACTGGTTTTGGTAGTTGCCCAAACCTTGGGTTCAATACTTCATCCAGGAACCCTTTTGAAATACTAAGGGAATATAAGGAATAAGGAACCTACCTTATTGTAATCCCCTTAGAATCTTCGTGAGCGATTGTCTTAGTCTGCCCTCACGACATTGTGAATCTCTCGAACTAGGTAATTGTTAACCTACAGTCTGAGCCACGGTGGGAGTTCTAGTAGTTTGTGATAGGGATTCTTCCACACCCCTCCCTCAATATATAGTTATTTTGCATGGCCTCTTTACTCCTTATGTGATTCTGATTAGCAGAAAATCGTCAGCCTACATCCATCAATGAAACATTGTCAATGATCCATAAACAAAATCATAATATACCTGATCATATGTCACATATCCATAAATGAAAATACCCAAACCAATACAGTACACTCCTTGACTCGATCTAGAGTCCAAAGAGGTCCATTAACACCATTGGCATCCTCAATATTTCAAGTGTCCTACACACTCAAGGGAAACTCGCCAATAGCATCTGTCAATACATAGATATCAAATAACATAACATCATAAAGCATCAACATCATCATAAAAATCCATAAGGAAACAAACAACCATATACTAAAAATGGATCACTTTCATGCAAGTGTCCTCAAATAATAAGTCAATAACATGTTCTCATAAGAGTGGGATGTTACAGGGAGTGTTGATAATGGTCATAAATTCTCTATAATACACTATGGGGGAGTGTTGATTCCTGGAAGTGTTGGAAAGCCACCAAAATTTACCCAGACTTAGCAGAGGTTAGGTCAATGACTATATAAACTACATAATGAAGTAGAGAATAAGAATGATTCAAAATCAAGCATAAAAAAATATCAAATAAAAAACAAGACTAAACAGGGACTATTTGAACCAAGGGAACACTAATCAAAGTTCTTCCCCAGTGGACTCACCATTTTTATGTTGTGAGAAATTTCAACCTTCGAACAGGTTGAACTCTCCTTTGGAATAAGAAGCCTTATTTGGTCCAAAGATAGAAGAAAATTAAAGGAAAATAACATCCATTTAGACCTATCTTGACTAACAGAAATGAGAAGGAAGAGAATGTGGCGTACCTTTTTATGATGTTCATCCTCACTGCTCCAACCTCTGACCTTGATCTCCAAGCTCCTAGGTGCAAGACAAAATCTCCAATGGGAAAAAATGAATCTTCTTTGTCTAGTCTATGTGGTTGATGAAAAATATCTATCTACGATGACTGAAACAACAATAGACAAGCATATTTTTGAACACGTAAACTTGAAGGCAATAGGACAATTTTATATTAATGAAAAGAGAATAAAAAAATCACTTACAAATCACCTTTGATATTGCAACAAATTCTCCAAGCTCTACAGTCCATCCCTTGCATGAATTTCTTAATATCATAATGATGATGCTTCAATGGATTCCTCCCCCCTTCACCATGGAAATTCCCTCATTATATAGGATTGGGAGGTTTAACCACCATGAGATCTTTTGGGAAATGGTTGAGAGTTTTACTCCATCAGTTGGGATTTTTATTCTTGAGGTTTCCTAGGATGGAACCATGTAGGGTAACTCAAATACTTGACCGAAAAAAACTTGAATATCCTTAGATTCTTCCCTTAGAAAAAGGTGGGATGGTTGTAACTCCCTTTGACCACATCAATTCTCCCTCATAAATGAACATGTTATCACTATACTAATTTCTTGTAACCCAAAAGTCAAGATTCAGAAGGGAACCAAATCAGTATAAACGAGTGATAGACTGGCAGACTAAGTATGGCGAAGATCTGATATTGATTGAATCTGATGAACTACAAATCATGGGCATGGCTGATCGATGGTCGTAAGCTATATCGGGCCTAGAACTAGCTCAGGTTTAAACCCTTGAAGGTAGGTCGATCAAAATACCATGGTTTTATGTTGAAGCTACGTGGCACCCCTAGATAGATATCGAGGGGAAAAGTGATTGAGATCGAAACCATTAAAATACACCTTGATGTCACATGCCAAGACATCATTGAATGTGTCACGTCCAAAGATATAATGCAGAAAAGGAGGGTTGACGACTGGTCAAATCACCTCAAAGCACTTGTCTGAGTATTTTTCATCTGTGTGATGCCAAGTGAACATCGCCAAAGGATTGATGTGAAAGATTATCATTTGAAATCAGAGGCAAAATGTGATAATCCATAGTCCTCTCTAGTACTTTCGTCAGTAACCTATGATTGGTTCTAAATGACAACTGCCTTTAAAAATGAGGATGACATTACTCTGTTTTGGGAAATTGTCGTGCCATTCCTGAACGAGATAATTACAAACTGAATCGGCTTATTAATTTATGTAACGTTAAGGGAGATAAGCTCATATTTTCTTGAAAACATGGAATGGTGGATAATACAGATCAAATGGTCCCCATCGAACCAGGATTTTCAACTAATATGACAAATTTATCATTGAAGAAGAAAGAGAAGCTAGTTGCATGAATATTAGCAACAAAATTTCATACAAAGTTGGTTGAAGATCCATAAAAGGATAAAGAGGTCATATTAAATCCCATAATGAAGGATTTAATCATGAACAAATACACATATGAGAACCATACACAATTTTTCAAGAGGAAGTGGAGTAAGCGACAGAAGACGGAGATTAAAGCTGAGATGATTGAGAACGTTGGACACAACCAACCTGCATGGATTGACACTTTAAAGGAAGAAATTACTAATCTTAAATAGTGTTCAAGATAAATTAAGTATGTTTCAGAAAATTTTGTAATGATATAGAAATGTTGCGTTCAAAGAAAAAATCTCAAATATGTCAGTTTTGTTTATAACGCTCCTTGTAAAATAGGAGTTTAGTTTTTATACATTACTTCTTTTTGTAACTCTTGTCTATTTTTGGGACTATGGGGAAGTTGATTCGATTTGAATCCCAGATGTAGTTTGTCTATATATATTATTCCAAAGATAAATGAAAGGGACTGATCGGAGAGGGACCTGCCCTCTTAGCAGGAGGACATTTTAATTACCTGGAGCTAAATTGAATATATAATGCAGAAGCATTCTGAATTTTTTATGAAAATATTCTAATGGTTGTTATATGAGTTATGTTTTCTTTCATAGTGTGTATTTCTTGTGTCTTCAAAATTCCATCTACATTTTTTTTTTTTTAAATTGGAGAGTTAAAGGTCTGGAATTCATCTTATGACGCTCTCGGCCTAAGCAATTTAAACTATGTAATTTTCTTCGTAGATAATTCAAAATTCATTTCAATAGTACTCTGATGCAGTTATTTGTTTCCCCCTTCTTCTTACCACTCTTCTTAAACTCAATTTATAACTCAGATTCATTGCCTCATTTAGCCTTTCTCCTCTGAAGATTTCTAATGGCCTTCCATTTCCTTATTCATTTTCGACTCCATAGCCCTAAGTGTTCCTCCCCTTCTCCACCAACAACCTTATAAAAATCCCCCAAAACAATCCAAATTTAGCCATTGATTATCAAATAAATACCCAATGACATGAGAGAGCCCTGTCTGAGCTGAGAAGGCCAGTGCCCATCTCTAAAGTAGGTTGAAACAGTTACCTCTGTCATTTTTCTTTCAGCCAGACAAAATTTATAGAGTGATAACATTCTGGTGCCATTGTCGGGGATGAAATTGAAAAATTCTCCCTGGGAAAGTACAACATGGTTGAGTTATAAGGTTTGAGAGAAGAAGACACTTAGGAACATATTGGTTGTATTCCTTCTCTGGTGACTCCACACATCAAAAAATCATTTTGAAGGTGATTCCACTGGTAGAAGAATCCATAAATTTAAATTTTAACTTCCGACATCATTCTCAATGCATAATCTAGCTTTTGAAATATCACTGGTGACTCCACTACTCGAATATGGGACTCCTGACAGAGGTATGAAAAGGCATCAAGGAAGAAAATAAGTACTTCAAATCAGGTTTTTTCCAAAACATTATATGGTTCATTGTATATTACCTCTGGTCCTTTCTTGAACATGTTAAACAAGTTTTTCTTCATCTACCACATGCAAATGATGATCATGATAATTCTGAAGTTGCATACCCTCCCCTCAAAATTATATAGATATCCCATCAATTTGTTGATGATTTTGATCAAAATATCCCATCTGAGCCATATCATAACCCCAACCAAGTTGACAAGCGTCAGGAAATAAAAACTAACATTTCACTTGATCCAACACCCTCCAAGACCCAAAACATATACAGACCTTTAAGATTACCTCACACCCTCCATGATTTCCCTCCAAAGCACCATGAGTACCTACCTGTGTTTGATGGAGAAATGGGTACCACCACAGCTGAAAAACACCTCCAAAGGTTTGAGCATTTTATAGACTTATTCGAGATTGAACGTGAGAGGAGATACCAAAGAATGGTTTAAACATTTGCAGCCAGAGACAATTATCTCATGGGAAGAATTGAAGAATATATTTTCAAAGTTTAGGGGTAAGAATAAATCTCTAGACCTGTAACTTACATAATTTTATGCCTTGAAAGAGAAAATAAATGAGACTGTTTCCACTTTCAATACAAGGTTTTCCAGTATTTATTATGATTTTCTCTAAGAAATTCAACCTAATGAAGTTGCTGCTATGCTTCAGTATGACACCACTCTTCACCCAGATATGTCTTTCCTCCTGATGGAAAGAAACCTTGAGCCCTTATAGAAAATTTTTAGTGATGCTCAGGAAATTCAACACAATATCCTAGCATTTATATAGATTAGAAGTAAAGGGTTGGTTGTTGCAGGTCATGAAAATGGAGATGAACTGAAAACTAATGACTAGAATCTGGAGCATAAAATTGATAACATTTTTGGTCCTCTTGAAACTTTGAATGTTAATGATTTTGTAGGGGATGATATTCCACTTATTAAAAGAAAAAACAATTATATGGTTCCTGATCCACCCCAGGATAAACATGAGGTTGATTGGTTCATGTATTTATTTATGGATGGTCAAGAAAATGGGTTTGCAAATCACTCTATTGAAGAGCAAATTTATGCTCCAAATTTTTTATTGCTAGATGACATTGCACATGTTGCTTATTTTCCTGTATGTGATGAATATGATGATGATTATGAGGTTGAATGTTTTCCAACTACATGTTCTCCCCTTGAAAATGTTCCTTTTCAGCAGTATAGTGAGACCTATCAACTTACAAATCACAGTTGCAAAAAGGAAAGTTATGAATCAGCTGAAGGAAATTCTTTACCTCTATTCTTCTCTTCATTTAAATTGTTGAAAGAAAATTCTAAGGTCATCATTGAGGGAAAAGAGTGTGTGTTGATGCGAAGTCACACTGATTAACTGGAACAAACTGACAATGAATTTCAACGATCAATCGAAGGTGAATATGAAACCAAGTATGTTCAACAATTCAAAGACATGGAAAAGGGTGCATATGACAATGAAGAAATGCTTAAATCATAGATAGGAACCTTTGTTGGCACAGGGGAAAACCCAAGGTTCAACTCTAACAGTGCACCAACAAGCCCTAACTACTGGCCCTTTTAGCAACACCTACGAGGTAGATGCAGTCTCAACCAAAGTAGCAATAGGGGTTTGCAGGATATAGGTGTCTAGAACCAGAGTAAATGCAAAGTGGATCCAAGGCAACACACACACATAGATCTAGTTATTATTTATCTTCATTAAGCCTACTCCGCAAACTATATCTTAGATATAACACAATAATGCAATAACAGATTAATCATAAGGCACAAGAACACAACATCAATCACACACAACAAAAAGATATACGTGGTTCACCCTGTCCCTAGGGATACATCCACATAATTGTGCTTTATAATATATTAGATGAAAGCATATAGTTCTATCTGCGCTCTTAGCTTGCAGATCTCTCTTTCTTTGTCTTTTTCACTCCCCTCCCTGTACACACAGCTACAGGTTTGATCCTCACACCCAACTGAAGATCTTACAACACTGAATTCTCTCACCACACAATACTTTTCTTTCAACAATAACAACAATCACTCATCATAAAATAATCGAACCCATCACAGGTCCTCTTGACCTTTATTTATACATTACAATGAATCTCGGACAACCTTAGGCCAAAACCTAAGTGTCAAAACCCTAAATACCAAAACCCTAGATGTATAAAACCCTAGGTCAACTTGACCCACGTTTTTAGGGATTTTCCAGCCTGTCTTTCCTTCTTTCTTGTGAGTTTCTCCAAAGAATCCATTGGTAAATTTTTCCGCTTGTTGAGTTTTCCATGATCCATATTCCTTCCTTATATGTGCTCCTCGATCTCTCTGTCCAATGACTTTATTTCTCTTACTTCACTCCTTGTTTTATGCTCTTTTAGACACTTCGACCCAATCTCAGTCAACTTGTCTTCCGCGCAGTTCACACTTCGCGCTTCTTTCCTTAATCTTTACAACTTTCCATAACTAAGAGCCAATAGGCCCCCGACACTCACATGTGACTCATCCTCAGTCACTTCATCTCTGAACCTTTTGTTTCTCTTCATCTTCATACTGTGTGGGTCAGCCTATGCTTTCTGTTCTATCCCTCCCTTCCTTATGCAGATTGTATTTTCTGTGTCTGGTACCTAGTTTCAACTGCACCTGGTACCTAGACCCTTCTTCTCATGCTTTTACTGAGAGTTGCGAGGCAACTGGTTTTCATAGTACAATTTCAACTAGATCCCATTCACCAAACCTTCCTTCCATTCTCCATTCAATGTCTTTAACTGCGCAGCTCCTCCTTCTATAACATAAGAAACCTCATATGGCCCAATCCAATGTGTCTTGAACTTCCCTGGATGCTTCATGAACTTGTTGTTGTATACCAATACCAGATCTCCTTTCTAAGGCTTTCTTCTTGATGTGCTTATCATGATATCCATTTTCTCGTTCCTTCTATACGTGTTGATGGAATTCTGCAATAAATCAATCTTCTTCTAGTCCTACCAACTACACACGCCTCTCTGGAACAATGCCATTGTCATCCATATATGTGAATGTTGCAATTCTGAGACTAGGAACCAAATACTACATAGGGACAACTGCTTCTAGACCATAAACCAACTTAAAGGGAGTCTTCATTGTCAGCTTCTTGCAAGTAGTTCTACAGGCCCATAGGCACTGTTGGTACTCTCAAATCCAAGTCATCCATGTTCACACTACATATCTTCATCATCGTTTTCTCCAAGATCGTTTTGAAAGCTTCAACTGTCCCATTCGCTTGTGGATGGTAGGGAGTAATCTTCTATTGGTGGACTTCAAATTTTTGAGTCAAAGCTTCAATGGTCTTATTAATAAAGTGTGCACCTTGAAAGATCATCAGGGTCTTCGGGAATCCAAACCTGGTTATGATATCCTCAAATATAAATCGCACAGTTGTAGTTGCACTATAGTCCTTAACTACTCTTGCTTCTACCCATCTTGTCAAATATTTTTTCACAGTGATGATGTATCTAGATCCTTTGTGCTTCCCTGGTGGGTTTATAGGTTCCATGAAATCAATTTCCCATTTCTCAAATGCTTGGAAATTCATTTTCGGTGCTAAAGGAATCTCATCTCTTCGGGAAGGCTTCCCAACTCTTCGTCATGCACCACAGGCTTTATAGTATTCCTTGGCATCTTTATGTAAAGTAGGCCACCAAAGGCCAGCTCTAAGAACCTTTTGCAATGTTTCTTTCCTTACATAACGTCCTCCTGCGATGCCTTCATGTGCTTCTTCTAAAATTAGTGGTCTTTATGCCTCCATAACACATCTCCTAACGATCTCATAAGGTCCCATCTTTTATATTTTTCTAGCTATAAGTGAAAAATCTGCAACGCGCACTACCAGTTGTTTCTTTTGGATGATTGTATATTCACTAGGTGCCATTCCTGTTGACAGGAATTGGACTATCTCAGTGAAGAGGTCATCAACCCTTCTAATGGCCAACAACTCTGCATCTGGTAGTGTATTCTCCAAACTAGTAGGCTCCTCTCCATGCTCCAACCTAGACAAGTGATCAGGTCCCTTATTCATTCTCCCTGGCTTGACCACAATATCAAAATCTTATTCCTGGAATAAAAATAACCATCTACATATTCTTCCTCCCAACATTGGATTCTTGATGAGGTATTTGAATGCAGAGTGATTAGGGAACATCTTAAAATGTCCTCCCAACAAGTAGTGGCGAAACTTATGCAACGCATACACCATGGCTAAACCTTCTCTCTCAGTAGTGGTGTAATTTATCTCAGCTGTTGAGAGATTCCCGCTAGTAAAGGCTAATGGATGGTCAATATCTCCTGCTACTGGTTGTGCTAACACTGCTCCTAGTGAAATAGATGAAGCATCGACATGCACGTGAAATTCCTTGCTCCAATATGGGAAAACCAGAATAGGTGCAGTAACCATTTTTTGTTTCAGTGTGTCGAAGCTCTGCTGACATTATGTTTTCCATTGAAACTGACAATATTTTCTCAAAAGATTCTCCATGGGTGTCATAATTTGTGCATAACCCTTAATGAAATTCCTATAGTATCTAGTATGTCCCAGCGCACTGCGCAGTTGTGTGACTATGGTAGGGGGGGTAGATAAACAATAATGGCAATCTTGGATGGGTCTACCAGCAACCCCTGCTTACACACAATATGGCCCAACAACACTCCAAAGGGTGAAAAGAATATGCACTTATTCAGATTCATGGAAATATGGCATTGCCTGCACTTATCGAGCATTAGTATTAAACATTCAATATGGTTTTGGAATAAGCTAAAAACAGTCCAATCATCAAAATATGCTTCCAAAATATTATGTAAAAACTCCTTGAATGCTTCGACCACCACCCTAGAAAAGATGGCTGGTGCATTCTTCAATCCGAAAGGCATCACTGTGTACTAGTAGCAACCCCATTTATTGCAAATGTGGTCTTATGGCAATCTTCTTTAGCAATCTTGATCTGGTGATAACCTGAAAATCCATCTGTAAAGGAATATACCTCCTCTCCTCCCACATTATCTAGCACTTCATTAGTTAAAGGTGTAGGGAATGGGTCATGAAAACAGACATCATTTAGCTTCCTGAGATCTACATAGATCCTTATCTCTCATGTCTTCTTATCTTGTACCACCATAGGACTAATCCATTATGACTCTTCCACAAGTTCTATGATTCCTTCTTCCAACATTATGTCTAGTTCAATCTTAACGTTTTCCTTATATTTGGGATTCAATCTGTAGGGTCTCTGCTTAACTGGCCTGGCATCTAGCTTTAAGGGGATATTCATCTCTCCCATGGGCTCTTTAATGCCCTTCATATCAATCAATTTGGTTGGGAACAAGTCTTGATATTCATGTAGTAGTTTTGTGATCTTATCAATGGTGGAATCATCCCAGTAATATCCAACATTAGCAAGATTAGGTGCTTTCTCTGTTCCAATATTAACTTCCTTGATCTTGATCGGTTGTCCAATGAAAGGTAGTTTGACTCCTAGTCCTTCTATGTCTCTCCATCCTTCTATTTCTGTGATGTTCACATTCCTAGGATCATCATCTTCATCAACATTGATATTGTAACATCCTTGCAATTTCTAAAGAGGTTCAATCCATTCATCCTCTTCTTGCTCAATAGGGAATTTAGGTGCCCCCTCAAAGACTTTATGTCTTACAACTTGTATATCTTGATCTATTGAAGGGTACTGGCTTTCAAATGAAAATGTAGCTAAAACATTATGAGTCATATCATACCAATATAAAGTGGTGAGGCACAGTTCTGCTTGAAGATACCAATTGATGGGTGTTGTGTCCAACATGTTGATGAATTTATGCACCCACTGCTCCTCAGAGATGTTCCTCCAGGCTTACTCACAACTTCGCACATGGTCTTTCAGATAGCTTTAACCTATGTATATAACTTTGCATCCATCGACTTTGTCTAAAAATAGTGTTTCCATCAAAGTGAGACATTACATCCAGTCCACGATGTTATTTTTATGTATCCCCCACCATATTGCTGGAGTTGTTTTCAAACACTCATCCAGTGCCAACAATATATATTGTACTAGTACAACTTATTTAAATTTTAACAAGAAAGTATCTAAGTGATTCAAACCACCAAAGGTGGGAAAGTTACTTACTTCTGTGCCAATCCAACGAACTTCCCTGGTCAATCTGGCACACCTTTGCATAGAAACTTCATACATTTTGTTTTTCCAGTTCTCCAGTGCTTCTTCTGAGTCCGATGAGCATGCGTTGTCACTTCGCTAGCTTAAATTCTCATTTGTTGTAGTATTAATATAATGTTGTTGTCTCGCGGTCAATTTATATATATTCTCTAGCTCATATGTGTGGTCTTCTTCTCTGATGGGTTCTGTGTATATTCGAACTTCATCATGATATAGAGGTGCAATGAACCTAAGGCCATCACCTTCAAATGTCATTCTTCTTTTATTTAAGTCAACAACAATGTAATTGTTGAAATCCCAATCAATTCCTAACAGTGCAGGATAAGGACAGCTATCATCAACTATCTCAATCACCTCGAAGTCCACAAATGTTCTTACCCCGTCGATGTCCATAGGGACATGCTCCATAATACCAAAGGGGATTACTACCTACTGATTAGCCATCCTAATCCTGATAGGGGAATATATCAACTTAGGTTTTCCCATCAGTGCCCAGGTCTGCTTTGTCATAACATTGACTTCCAACCCTAAGTCGAGGACAACATAATCTATATAATAATCTCCAATCTGAGCATTAAGGTGTAGTTCCTTATTTTTCCTTCTCTTTTTGGATATTTGATGTACTTCTTTATTCAGTATAGGATCTACCATTCCTATGTCATACTGTCTGATCAGATTTTGTAGTTCTTATATGGATTTTTCATCCTTAATCAAATTATTACAAGTACATAAAATTCCATAATTCTGCTTACCTCTTTTCCTTCTCCAGGTGAAGAAAATTGATCAAAGGCTAGAGGAATTCCACATTCTCCTTCTTTTGGTTGTGCCTTCGATGAAGAAGCCTGATCTCCTCTGAATTCTTTTCTTGCTTCCTCAAATGTTTGTTTCTCTTTCTTTGGATCAAACTCCCATGTCTTCTCTGCAGATCTTCTAACTCCCGATTCGTTTGTAATATTCCCTGGAGTTACGTTGTATTCTCATGTAGTAGCACCTCCTCTAGTGATAAAAGAGACTCTAGAATCCACTTTGTGTGGTTCTGCTGAGATTAGTTGTACTTGTTGGTTCCCTCCTCGTCTCTCCTGAAGTTTTGCTAAAAATGCAGAACAATCTTCTATGACATGTTCAAATGACTTGTAGTAACTGCAAGTGGTACAAGGGTTCTGACAGTCCCTTGCCAAGTTACTTGGTTGTGCACAGTTATAACAAATGATCTAACCTTGACCTCGACCCATGCCTCCTCCTCATCCTCTTCCTTTGAATCCATCACGAGGGTTGAATTTTCCTCTTCCCGGGGAGTTAAACTGCGTAGCATTTCCTTTTTTTTGTACTACACCTTGAATCCTATATGTGTCTCTTGATCTTTCATGCAAGAGGTCATAAGCCCTACAATATTTCTCATCATGCCCCACAGATTTATAGAATGTGTAGTAAAGGTTGTTAGGTGTCTAGACATATTTTTGCATGTAATATCATTCTCCAGGGTGATGTCTATTTCTACATACCTCGCACCAAGGTAGAGTAACCTGCTTCAAAGGGATCGGGGATCATGAAGCCAAGTACTCATGAAATAGAGGACAATTCTCCTTGTCATGGACCTCTAATTTGTATCTGATACACCAAATATGATCTCTTTTATATTTTTCCTTATCCTTTTTCATATCTTCGACCTGCAGTGATAAGCTAGTTAGCTAACTCAATATTTGACTCATACCTGAGTTGGACTCAACCATAGGGGCTAATTCTAGTTTCATGGAAATCTTCAATGCCTCAAATTGCGAAGTGATCTTATGTTGCATCAGAGGGACTATGATGTGTCATAAGAGGGCAGTAATGAACCACTCTTTATTCTATTCGTCTGGAATCTGAAAACTCAAATGATTTGTCATGGTCTTAAACCTCTAATCAAATTCCCAAATAGGTTCAACTACATTTTTCTTGATTTATTTCAACTCTGTAATGCATTGCAATTCTGACTTGGGTTTCTTGAATTCTACAATCAACGCAGTCTTGATCTTGTTCAGTGGTTTTGGCTATGCAACTCCTTGGAAGAACTTCATGTACCAGCTCAGTGTGCAGTCTCTTATGGTAGTACTAAAATGATCTCTCGTAACAGCTTCGTCGGTGACATTATTAATACTCCACATAGCTTCTCATAAGAACCAATGGTGATCATGATCTTCAGATCCATATCTCCTAAAGGTGGGTAACCTCATCTCATCCTCCATAGATCTTCCTAGGGTTCCTGACTGAGTATGCACTGAACTGCGTGTACCAGTTCTCTGAGTGCTCTCATAACTTAGGTTACTTTGGTTACTTAATGTTGTTGAAACAACAAGAGGCGTAATAGTACTTACTTCGACAGTCTGCGTAGTTCCTGAAGTTTCTGACTCTTCTCGGAAAGGTTCTTCAATCTTCCCTTCTTCTTCCCTAGCGGACTCTGAATGTTCCTCGTTCAGTAACTCTCCTTCTTCTCCACTATAGAACCCTTATTCCTGTGTTGGAGGTTCGTGATTCTGCTCAACCAAGTTCACCAGAAGAACTTCCCTGAACTCTCTCCCACTATGCGTGTGTCCTACCTTTGGGTCGTTGTCACTGTCTAAATTCTTGAACATTATCTTTTCAATATGACCCACTACTGTATCTTCAATATGTTCTTCTCATGCAATAACATCTTGATCTGCAAATTCAAAAAAAGTAAAAAATTTCCTCTAGGTCCCTTAAAGAAATATCTCTCTGCTTGGTTATATGATTCTACTCTATCAATAGAAAACTCAGTAATGTACCCTACTATGGTACTATCAAAATAGTGATCTACTTATCTTGACACAACATTATCAATTCTCTTAACCTTGTTTATCAATGCCAACGTCCAAACCACAGGTGGTTTGAGTCTAATTTCAAACTGGGTATCTGCTAATATGGCTAGCCACTCGTATCGCTCCTGATGAATTCCTCCAAATAAAATCTCATGTATATCGGTAAAGATATACCTTCCCAACCAATCCTCTATACTAAGATTAGGGTTCTTATTCTGAGCTTCAGTGAAGTCCTTCTCTTGTTCTTATATCCACTTCTGAATGTATGGATTCGATGGAAACCACCTTGACATTCCCTCAATAAGATCTTGATCCCAGCAATAGAACCATTTTTTGGCATAGGGGAAGACTCAGGGTTCAACTTTAATAGTGCACCAACAAGCCCTAACTACTGGCCCTTTCGGGAACACCTGCGAAGAAGATGCATTCTCACCCGAAGTAGTGATAGGGGGTTGCAAGACACAGGTGTGTACAACTGGAGGAAATGAAAAGTGGATCCAGGGAAACACATACACATAAATCTAGTTATTCTTTATCTTCCTTAAGCCTACTGCACAAACTGTATCTCATATCTAACACAATAATGCAATAACAGAGTAATTAGAAGGCACAAGAAGACAACATCAATCACACACAAGAACAAGATATATGTGGTTCACCCTCTCCCTAGGGATACGTCCACAAAACTGTGCTTTATAATATATTAGATGAAAGCATACAGTTTTATATGCGCTCTTAGCTTGCAGATCTCTCTTTCTTTCTCTTCTTCTCTCCCCTCCCTACGCACCCAGCTGCAGGGTTGATCCTCGCACCTAGCTGAAGATATTACAACACAGACTTCTCTCACCACAAAATAATTTTGTTTCAACAATAAAAAAAATCACTCATCATAACATAATCAAATCCATCCCAAGTCCTCTTCACGTTTATTTATACATTACAATGACTCTCGGAAAACCTTAGGATGAAACCTAGGTGTCAAAACCCTAAATACAAAAACCCTAGATGTCTAAAACCCTAGGTCAACTTGACCCACATTTACAGGGCTTTGCTAGCTTGTCTTTCATTCTTTCCCGTGAGGTGCTCCAAAGCATCCATTGGTGGTTTTTTCTACTTGTTGAGTTTTCCACAATCCATCTTCCTTGTTGATTTTTCTTCCTCGATGTCTCCATCCAACGGCTTGCTTTTTCTTACTTCACTCCTTCTTTTATATTCTTTTGGCCACTTTGACCCAATATCAGACAACTTGTCTTCCGCGCAGTTTGCACTTCGCACTTCTTTCTTTAATTTTTGCAACTTTCCATAACCAAGGGCCAACAACCTTTCCATTATCTTCTACATCTTTCACAACACTCAAACATAGTGTCACGAATGTTTCAGATAAAAAACCCTCCAGGTATGATATTAAATTTGAAGAAAGCAATAGACTTGGAAACAAAGAGCATCTCCCGTTATTCTTTTCTTCCTTTGAATGGTTAAAAACAAATCATGAGAAAATAGAGAAATCTAATCAAGGGATCATAGTCAAAAACCATTTCTCTTCTTCTGAACTTAATGAAGAGATTCATCAAGACTTCCAGCAAGAAAAATTGTTTCAAAGTTGTCTTTCTTCCCCTATGAATGATGTGATTGGTGAATTTCTAAGTAGCCTAAACGCGGATGAGGATTTTGAAACTGCGTCTATAGACATTTCAAGCAATATACAAACAACTTCTATGGAGTTTTAGGAAATCAAAAAAACAGGATATGCTACTTTTCAATCAGAAATACAGAAAGGCAATGAGAAGGCAGTTTTTCCATTTGATCCCTCCACAAATCATGGTTTTGAAAATGCATCCATGAACACCCTAGATTGTGAAATAGTGCATGATATTAGCTTTTCACATTTTCAATAAAATTATGATCATGAACTTGTTTCCATTCATTCATCTGAAAGTCAAAATGACAGTCCTCAAACAAATTTCGAGAAGTTTAACGAAACCAAACTAGAATTGTTTGATGAATAACAGGACAACCTTGATGCACATAATATGGTTGTCATATTTAAAGATGTTCAAATATGTATGAATGTTTCTATTAAGATGCATGGAAATATGGACAAACCTATTGTTGTGATTTCGTGTGAAAAGACTCTTAGGATTGTTAGGGAAACCTGTTTTTCTGTCTTAACTCCTAAAAACGAAATGTTCCCTCGTGTGTTTCATGATCCCATGGCATGCTAAATAGAGGATATTTGTAATCAGAATCTACAGTTGGTGGTGGGTTATGAGCTTAGGAATGAAAGAGATGAGAAATCAATGGAAGTGTTAGATATGGATTTCTTTATACCAGAAGTTTCATTTTAGTTAGAATTGTTCTTTGATTCAGAAGGTTGTTATTCAAAACATTTTCAACATATTTTTCAGCCTTTTGATGAAAATCTACAAGATGAATCACCTCAGAATAAGGATGCAGTGGAAGAAATGATATATGTCTATGATTTTACGCATGTGTTGGAAGATCCCTTTGTAGTTTTTCTAGAAACGATAAACAACAATAATATTTTTGAGATTCTAAGATTCAGATCCAAACGTAGCTTCTCAAATGAGTTGTTGATAAACAATATTTGGAACAAGAACGTGAAAATTAAATGAGGAGTAGGTGAAGCACTGGAATTTTCCTTTCAATTGATTGATATTTCATTTCAGCAGTTAGGATAGGTAGGTGTGAATAAGCTTGTTGATCTGGCATTTTTCAAATTTAGAATTTCTGAATAAAGTACTCAGTTAGAGTTTTAGCAGTGCATCTGGTGTTCAATTTCTAAGACAGAACAAGGCAAGCACCTATTTTGGGAGGAGCACATGGATGAGGCACCAATTCTATGTGTTGTTTGCTACCTCGCAGGGAGGATAGAATCCCCAGTTGGAGCCTATGTTATCACTGTACTAATTTCTTGCAACCCAAAACTCAAGATTCAACAAGGCGCCAAATCAGTATAAAAGAGTGATAGACTAGCGGGCTAAGTATGATTGAGATCTGATATTGATTGGATCTGATGGACTAAAAATCATGGGAGTGGACAGTCAATGGTCGTAAGATGTATCGGGCCCAGAACTAGCTCGAGGTTTAAACCCTTAAAGTCAGGCCGATCCAAATACCATGGTTTTTAGTCAAAGCTACGTGGCGCCCCTAGACGGATATCAGGGGGAAAAGCGGTTGAGCTCGAAACCGCTAAAATACACCCTGATGTCACATGTCAATACATCATTTAATGTCTCACATCCAAAGATCACATGTGGAAAAGGAGGGTTGAAGGCTAGTCAAATCACCTCGAAGCACTTGTCAGAGTATTTTTCGTCCGTGTGATGCTAAGTGAACACTGCCAAAGGATTGATGTGAAAGCTCATCATTTGAACATGAAGTTCGAACATGATAAGCCATATTACTCACTAGTACCTTACTCGGTAACATATGATTGGTTCTAAATGACTACTTCCTTAAAAAATGAGGATGACATTACTCTGTTTTGGGCAATAAACGTTCCATTCCTGAATGAGATAATTACAAACTGAATCATCATCTTAATTTCTGTAAAAATAAGGGAGATAAGATCGTATTTTATGGAAAACTAGGAACGATGGATACGACAGATCAAATGGTCCCCAGAGAACCAGGATTTTCAACTAATATGACAAATTCATCATTAAAGAATAAAGAGAAGCTAGTTACACGGATATTAGCAACAAAATTTCATACAAAGTTTGTTGAAGAGAGAAAAATGGATAAAGAGGTTAGATTAAATCCCATCATGAAGGATTTAATCATCAATGGATATGAAGATGAGCATCGTATGCAAGATATCAAGAGGAAGCATAGAAAGCTACATAGGACAGAGATTAAATCTGAGATGATTGAGAGTGTTGGAGAAAACCAACCTGCATGGTTTGACACTTTAAAGGAAGAAATTTCTAATCTGAAATAGTGTTCAAGCTAAATTAAGTATGTTTCAGAAAAATTTGTAATGATATAGACATGTGGCATTCAAAGCGAGAATCTCAAATATGTCATTTTTGTTTATAACGCTCCCTGTAAAATAGGATTACAGTTGTTATACGTTACTCCTTTTTGTAACTGATGTCTATTTTTAGGACTGTAGGGAAGTTTATTCGTTTTGAATCCCATATGTAGTTTATCTATATATATTATTCCAAAGATAAATGAAAGGGATTGATAAGAGAGGGAGCTTCCCTCTTAGCAGGAGGACATTATAATTGCCTGGAGCTAAATTGAATATATATTGCAGAAGCGTTATGAATTTTTTATGAAAAGATTCTAATGGTTGTGATATGAGTTTTGTTTTCTCTCATAGTCTGTATTTTGTGTTTCTTTAAAATTCCATCTACATTTTCTTTTGTTTAAATTGGAGAGTTAAAGGTACAGAATTCGTTTGATGATGCTCGCGGCCTATGTAATTTAAATTGTGTAATTTTCTCCCTAGATGATTCAGAAGTCATTTCAATAGTACTTTGATGCAGTTATTTGTTTCCTCCTTCTTCTTACCATTCTAATTAAACTCAATTTATAACTTAGATTCATTGCCTCATTTAGACTTTCTCCTCTAAATATTTCTAATGGCCTCCCATTGCCTAATTTTTTTTCTACTCCATATCCCTAAGTTTTCCTCCCTTTCTCCACCAAAAACCTTATCAAAATCCTCCAAAACAAACCAAATCTACCCACCGATTATCAAATAAATACCTAGTGACACAAGAGAGCCCTCTCTAAGCCGAGAAGGCTAGTGCCCAGCTCTAAATTAAGTTGAAACAACTACCTATGTCGTTTGTCTATCAGTCGGACAAAATTTACAGAGTACTAACAGAACACATGGCATTGAAAAGGGGGAAAAACACTAATTATACATGTGAATGGAGGATTTGATAGGATATCAATGATCCCTATGCATGGGTAGGGGTGCGTTGACCTTCAAAAACCCTCCAAAAATGGTAAAAATTTCAGGTAAAAGGCATGTTTCCATATTTCAAATGATAGTTTTCTTCCTCCAAAATGACTTAGGGATTATGATAAATGTTCTTTCATGGTTTCAAGGGGTTATGGCACTTATTAAAGTGAATATGAAACTTATTAAGGTGCATACGACACTTGACAGAGTGCATTCGACACTTAGTAAGGTGCATATGACACTTTACGACACTTAGGTGTAAATAGGTGTGAGACTTAAGTGTGAAATTTTGGTGTGTAACAATATCCTTGCATACTACGTCCTATCAATGAGTCGTCCTATACCACCCTATATCCTATAGGCTCTATTGTATCCATCACTCTACTGATGTCTCTTGAACCTGTATCCTAGAGCATGTCCATGTCGGTCATATATTTTTCCACCCAATACATGGATGCATATACTTCCTTGCGGCTTGGTCTACAAGAAATGCGCTCAAATATATCCTTTGTAGTTAATCCTTGAGACTTTAGTGGGCTCTTTGACAGAAGTGATTCATGGTCCCCATCATGCAAAATCAGTGCATGGTAAAAACCCTCTATGTAAAACCACTCATCAAAAACCTACAACTCTGAATGCTCCTCATGCGAGATCATCACAAGTGGCTTTGCCCTCAGATCATGAGTGTCACTCACACCCTCATGTTTTACAACTATGAAATATGATGGAGTATCTGTTGCTATCAATGATGAAGAATGTTCTAAAATAAGTTGGTAACAAAGATCCTCAATCTCCCTATCCTTTTCTTCAACGAACTTAAGCAAGGTCCCTATCAATGAACAACTGTAAGTAATCATATTTTATTTTTTCTAGTGCCTCTTTGATGATGCACAATTTGGTACTAGTAACTCCATCTACAATTCCCTTCCTCCTCCTCTCTAGCTAGTTTTTCAACATAAGGTCTTAAATAAATTTATGAGTACCATTTTCCCTCGTCAACACCTGCATAATTTGTTCCCATGTGATCAATAGTTGGTTCTCCAAATCATGCAATGTTATTTCATCAACATGGCATGGGCTATCACACAAGGGACCATCTAACTCACTATATGATATTGTGCAATGATGGGACTCCTCATACAAGATTCCTGATTTGTCCACCAAATCAACCCTTCCGTTGGCATCCTCCATATGTATCTCCCAACCTTTGGCATATTCTATTACAATCACACATGCATAATCATAAATGTCATAAGTAGGATGGGGTGTCAAATACATGGCATAGTTAGGTGATAGCACTCTTGAACCATCCTCATCACCAACATCATACACAGGACCCTCAACATTGGTTGATTGAAACATCTTCTCATAGTCATCATAAGTAGGACAAGATTTTCTATCCTCATCTTCTCCATCTAGCACATTAGTGTCATCGGCCTCATCAATTAGTTCAGATGATGAATCACATGCTACTATTTGGTATTCATCTATGCACGTTTCCTCTATATGGATAGATGCATGATCCACCTAACATCCTTCATGCTCATCCTTATTCACTTATTTCATTGTTCTTTAAAAATAATCCTCATACAAATCCTTGGGCTAGCATCCATATGAGATAGTGTAAAATATTTTAAAGGGAAAAGATGCACAAATTTCTTCACTCAATGTTAGATACTCTTGAAAGTAAGGCATGATTTTTTTTACCTTTGGCATCCCCTTGGCTCATTGAATAATTTTCCAAGTTTTATCCATGAATTCTAGAGTCGTCTTTATTTCCTTGTCCATGGAATGCACTTCTGATTTCTCCCTTCTTTGTAACCCATTCATGTCTTATGCAATCACAAGTTGGAAATATCAACAACTCTAATACATGTCCCCAATGGGAATATGCTAGGAAAATAATGGTTTGATGTTGATCTGAAATATATTGCAGAATTAAATGAATACATATTATTATCAAGATATGCTCGAAAAAGAATAATAGATATATAGTAAAACTGGTTTCTATTCAATAAGGAAATAAGTTGAAACTGTAAAATGCAGTGGAAACAAGCTTGCTAGAATGGTGGCATCTTATCTCTGAGAAGATATGTTATGGTTGTGCTCATTCGCAAGAAGATGATTACAATGAGGCTCTAAAGGCCTTTTTACAATAAACAGGAATGTCAAAAACCCTAAACATCCAAAAAACCTAACCCTAGGAGATGAAGCGCCATAAGTCATGTGGGCCCTGTTTGGGTAAGTTAGTACATCAACTTCCCAGGGTCGTAAATTTTGCATACGATCTTCATTTTATGCACACGATAGCATGTTGGAAAGGTTTATCTGAGGTCTATTCTGACTGTGGTGAGCCCTAAAAAACATTGTTTAGGGCCTCAAAATGGTCCCGCAAGTCAGGGGCCCGAAAACTAGGGATAAAATTTCCAAACTAGAAAACTGCCAAAATGAGGTAGTTGGAATAGATGGGAGGCCACCGACATCCATCTGGATCAGATTTTCAATATGTAGTTCTAGTTATTTGATTCTCCAAACACATATGTTGTTAAGATGATTGAGGACTTTCTACAAACATTTTTCTGATAACCCATAGATAGAAATTTTTACAAACATGTTACATTCAATCTAAATACACCAGAGAATAGAAGAGATACTATGGAAATTTATTAATAATGGAATCTTGATCACAAAATATAATGTCTAGGGTTGTTTTAGAAGCTATGACAAATCAAAAAACATACAAAATTGAAACCAAAACCCGATGTAGTGCCATAATCTCTTCTAGAAGATAATTCCTCCTCCAATCTACATAAAGACTAACTCTAAATCTCCAAACCCTCTTCAAGATGATACCAAAACACTATGATGGTTCTCCAAGTCTCAATACCTCGCTGGAGATGATACCAATCTACTCTGAAACTGACTGCAATGATCCGATTGTCACACCTAAGTATCTCTGCAACTTCAGTTTGCAAAGGTCTTCATGGGACGAAACTGGATAACCGACAATGCCTCCTAGGATGAGGCTAGATTATGGATGAGGTGTCATGGGACCCCTTGTACTCATCGCATGGTGATGCCACAACAACTATGAAAAAAATGGATCCGTCCCTTAGAAACTCTGCAAACCTCCTAACCACTTTGATGATGTCACGGTCACCACCAAAAACCCCACGGATCTATAACTTCAAATTGATACCAAACCAAAAATGAATCCTAGTTGAATATCCTGGATGGATCCTCCTCCTTGTATAGCTATGGTGGATATTGCACCACTAAAAATAAACTGTAATGGAAGGTTTTTACTAAACCCTAACAAAACAATGGCTCCAAGAGCACTCCAAATAAGATGTCAAAATCATAATAATGAGGAAAGGTGAAGTTCTACCCTTCCTTTATACTTCTCCAATCCCCTTCTAGATATTTCCTCTTTTTGACCAAATCCACATGAAGATTAAATTCATTTTATAACCCTTTTTAAACCCTCATTTAATACCAAAAAGCGATTAATTGGCTTCTAAGATGTTCTCTGATGTCAAAAACCCATTTCTCATCATTCCAAACTTTTGATATTTCCATCCTAGTTTTAAATAGCTATTACACTCATGTATCCCTTCAGATAATATGGTACCAGTAACACATTTAGTGTATTTAATTAAGTTATGCTCAATAATAACCAAAATTATGAAAATTGTCAGAATGCCATGAAACTAAGAGCGAATTGTGAAAAAATTATATTGATGATAAAATATGGTGAATTTACTAGCCTGGGATCCATATAACTCCTCCACATTGATCCGGATTATTTTCGGCATGAAATGAGAACGAAGATATAATAAAGAAATGCACAGAGATATCACAGATATTCAATAATATAACAGAAATGTATCAGAGATGCAACCATAAACACAAATATACAGTAATACACGATTTCTATTAATCAAAGAAATGTACAGAGACTGTAAAAATATAGAGTGAAAGACTCGCTAGAATGGTGGCACTTATCTCTGAGAAGAGATGTGACGGCTACGCTCATTCGCAAGAAGATGATTACAATGAGGCTTTGAAGGAATTTTTAAAATAAACCAAAATTCCAAAACCCCTAGACATCCAAAAACCTAACCCTAGGAGATGAAGCACCAAAAGTCATGTGGGCCCCGTTTGGGAAAGTGAGTACATCAACTTCCCGGGGTCGTAACGTTTGCATACGATCTCTGTTTTAGGCACATGATAGATCGTTGGAAAGGTATCATCGAGGAGAATCATTTTGAGGGCTCAAAAATGACTTCAGATATCATTGAGAACCTCAATATCGAAAAACCGTCATTTAGGCCCTCAAAATGGCCCCAGAAGTTAAAACCTGCTAAAAATAGTAAATTGCCAAAATTGCCAAAAAAATGTTTTGAGCTAGTCGGAAGAGGTGGGTGGCCACTGATATCGACATGGATGAATCCTCCCTCCTTATGAAGCAATGGTCTCCATTATGTTGAGTTCCTGAGGGAGAGGGAAAAGCATTTGTTGGATCTGCATCTTGGTGAGCTTCTTGTATTGTTGGAGACATCGTGTTGCTCAGTTTGTGGAAGTATGTCAAGAACTTGTTGAGGATGAGGCTATTCAAGAAGTCGAGATACATGAGAGGACGATGTGTAGAAAGAATCTTTACACTTTTCTGCAGCCTTATCGACCTGC